>CAUYLG010019467.1:0-61035 GCA_963573385.1 Cacajao melanocephalus | reverse complement strand
CTCAGTGAGGGGATGGGGGCTCAGTGAGGGGATGGGGGCTCAGTGAGGGATGGGGCTCAATGAGGAGACGGGGGCTCAGTGAGGGGATGGGTGCTCAGTGAGACGGTGGTGGCTCAGTGAGGGGATGGGGGCTCAGTGAGGGGATGGGGGCTCAGTGAGAAGGTGGGGGCTCAGTGAGGGGATGGGGGTCAGTGTGGGGATGGGGGCTCAGTGAGGGGATGGGGGCTCAGTGAGAAGGTGGGGGCTCAGTGAGGGGATAGGGGGTCAGTGTGGGGATGGGGGTTCAGTGAGGGGATGGGGGCTCAGTGAGAAGGTGGTGGCTCAGTGAGGGGATGGGGCTCAGTGAGGGATGGGGCTCAGTGAGGGGATGGGAGCTCAGTGAGGGGATGGGGGCTCAGTGAGAGAATAGGGTCTCAGTGAGGGGATGGGGGTTCAGTGGGGGATGGAGACTTAGAGTGGGCGGCTCAGTGAGGGGTTGGGGGCTCAATGAGGGGATTGGGGTTCAGTGGGGGATGGAGACTTAGAGTGGGGGGCTCAGTGAGGGTGGGGGTTCCCTTGGTGGATGGGGATCAGTGTGAGGATGGGCTCAGCAACAGGCTTGGCTGTTCACTTCGGACTGGGACCTAGTGGGTGTTGGGGGACTCAGTGAAAAGAAAGGGGCTTCACCGCAGTAGAGGACCCGAGAAGAACACACAGGGACTCGGAGAAGTGCACAGGGCCTGGGGACCCAGCTCTTTCCAGGCTCCTGGCCCTACCAGCAGAGAACCTTTCCCTCGATTCTTTTCCATTAAACAAATAGTTGTTAAAGGGACGGAACTGTCGTAAAGTCCACGCCCCTTCCTCTCTCTACTCTGTGCCCATCTGTCCTTATCTTCAGTGGGGCAGGCCGTGACCACCCAGGCACCCAGGGCTGTCATTAGCCTTCACCCGGGCAGCTGGCCCTGGGGTGTGGAGTCCCCCACAACCCCCAGCATGAGCCTGGAAGGCGGGGTGGTGGTGGGGTAGAAGTGAGGGAGAAACTGGAGAGGAGCAGGGAGCCGCTCTGAGTTGAGCAGGGACAAAGCCCCCACTCCCATGTGAGTGGGGAAGACTAAGCCTCGGCACATTCCCCCTTGCAGTCTGTGGGCATCTTTGGAGCCTCCAGGAGGATGGCAGTTCTGGGGGGGCTGCGGCAGAGGAAAGGGACTCCCAGGGTGGTAGGTTGAGGCGAGCTGGGCTGGGGGTCCGGCTAAGCCAGGGGAGGGCAGGCTGCAGAGCAAGGTGCCGAGGCTTCCTGAAAACTGAGGGTCCTTGGAAGCCCCAGTGCTTGGGGGCATCTCGGCTTAGTTAAGGTTGATCTGTCCCAGCCCTGCCTCTCTCTTGTCCAGGGCCACTGAGATGATGAGATCCTCACTGAGACCAGGTGTCCAGTGTCACATTCTCTGTATGCAGAGAGTTTTACCCAGGCAGCAGTGTGATTGGTCTGAAATCACACCTGACCGTTCCCGTGCCCTGCTCAGACCCCTCCTGGGGCTCCCACTGCCCTTGGGCTCAGGCCCAGCTCCATGGGGCCCCGGGCCCTGTCTAGTCTTGCTCTCGGCTGTCCAGCAACACCAACCTCCTCATGGCCCTTCTGTCCAGTGGGCACACAGTCTTCTCGCCTCCACACCTTCGCACAAGCAGTTCCCCCGACATCCTTTCCTGTTTGCCTCGATAACCTCTGCATGTGCTTTAGGGCTCAACTCAGGTGTCTCCCTCTACAGGAAGCCTTCTCTGGCTCCATCACACCCTGCACCTGGGCGGGCTGGGGCCTGCTCGTCCTCCCTTTGGCGGAGCCCTCATCTCCCAACTCAAGCGTGGGTCTGTATATCGGTCCCTGCGGGTCCTTGGCCTCCTCAGGGGAGGCCTGTGTCCCACCCCTCTGCTCATCTCAGCCTTCAGTACTGAACCAGACCCAGAACAACCCAGTGGAATGAGAGGTTTTAAGGAGGATACTCCCCTGAGGTTTTTAGTCCAGAACACTTATTCTTGCTGTGGCATGGAGGATGGACTGAAGAGACCCAGCTAGGAGGCCAGAGGCTGGGGAGCGGCTGCCCCAGCGTTCAGGGGAAAGGCGTCTCCATGTGGGCTGGGCAGTGGCTTGGGCACAGAGAGCAGAGGACTGTTGTGAGACGCCTGGGAAGTGACTCACTGATCAGAGGGGAGGTGAGGAACGGAGGCAGGTTTTCAGACAAGCAGAGAAGGACCACCCAATGGATGGTTGTGCCGCTTTGCTGCGGGGTGGAAGGAGTGGAGATAATAATTCAGTGGGATGGGGGCCCCTGGGCCACCTCAGGGATGTGATGGGGAGGCTCCAGGTGACCTTTGGGTATCTGGGCTCTGGAGCTCATGCGTGAGGGCTGGAGAGTCATGAGGCCGTGAGCCCGGAGGAGGGGTTTTGTGCAAAAGAGAAGAAAGGTTGAGGACAGTTTCCTTCATTAGGGTCCTGGGAGAGAGAGGCCAAGGCAGACCCCATCCAGGGCTGGGAGGGGAATAGTTGGTGTCGGCCCACAACTCAAGGACCAGCGCCACCTTGTGGCCTCTGGGTAACCAGACCGTCCGAGGCCAAGGAGCTGGCAGGGTTTGGCCCAGGGTCACCCCCTGCCTCCCTGAAGCCTCAGCCTTCATCAGTTTAATCATCAGGAAATGTGGCTCCCGTTGCCCTCCTGCCACCCTACACTCCCCCACTTCCTTGGGTGACTGGCAATGTGGACAGCCTGGAACTCCAGGAGCCTTAAAGATCCCGGGTGTAAGGGCAAGAAGGTGGGAGACACCACCAGTTCCTGTAGATTCTGGATTACTCCAAGAGGCCGGGAAGGAATGGATCTGGTTCAGAATGCTGCGTGAGCTTGAACAAGATGCTCAACCTCTTTGGTCCTCGATTTGTCTTAAGTCTGTGACCTAGCGATCTTGTGACTTGACTCCCTCCTTTTCCTCATGTGACCTCTGATGGGCTTCCCTTAGTGACCCTCTAGGCACACAGTTCCCCAAGTTTCTCTTGTGTCCAGGCCAGGCAGTTCCTACAAGCGCAAGTAAGTGGAGGCAACATGAGGGAGGAAGAAGCCAGGACAATGAATCACCAAGGAGTGACAGTTGGTGCAAACTCAGGTGCTTAATTAAGCAGGATGAGCCAGAGGCCAAGGGGGTAGAGGAGGTGGGTTGTGTGGTGGGACAGAGAGAAACTCATTCTTCCCATACCAACCTCCCCTGCCTCGGTTCCCCCACCACTCCCGCACCATCATACCCTGACACTCACACCAGCCCCCTGTTCAAGGCTCACACCTCCACAGGTCTTTGAGAAGGTTCCAGCATAGTGGTTAGACCTAGCCCTGGTGCCACATGCCTGGGTTCAAATCCTGGCTCTACCACTTATTTGCTGTGTGACCCTGGACACGTGAATTAGCCTCTCGGTGCCATAGCTTCTCCATCTGAAAATGAAGATGCCGATTATATCTCACTCATAGAATTGCTGGGAATTCTGAGCTCATCTGTGTGAGCGGCTTGGGCTGTGCACGGTACATAGGAAATGGTAAATCAACTTTAGTGATGATGATTTCCTCCTGAACTAAGAGCTGATCTCTAATTGTTTTCTGAGGATGGTGATGGGGAGGGTTCTGCTCTCCCCACCCTAGTTGTCCTTGGGAGGATCAGAGAGGTCAGGTCACATGCCCAAGGTCAGCTTGTAGCAGGCAGCCTAGCTCTGAGCCCCTGCATTCACTTCCTCTGTTCTCCCACTGCCTGGAAGATCTGTGGCAGGCCCCACCTGAGCCTTTACCAGCAAGAGGCACAGAGGCCAGACTGTGGCTGCCTGTTTCCCCACATAGGGGCCAGGGTGCCCTACTTCTTTACTTTTGCTGTCATTGTGTCCACCCTGAGGCAGGTCAGCTTGCCCACATCCTTGCGCATGTGCAGGGTCCAAACTGTCCTGTGTCCCCAAGCCAGGCTTTGCTCCTCCCTGAGCCAGAGGCTCTCAAGGTGGCATCGTGTCCTCTTTTCAGAGAGGCTGTCATCTCCCAGAAGCGGCTGGGCTGCAACGGGCTGGGCCTCTCAGACCTGCCAGGGAAGCCCTTGGCCAGGCTGGTGGCTCCGCTGGCTCCTGATACCCAAGGTAAGGGCTGGGAGCTGGACAGGGGCAGGGGCAGGGAGGGACTGTGGCCCCTGCACTCCAGGTCACGTCTGTCTTCTACCCGTCTTCATCTCTGTCTCCTTTCTCTTGCTCTGTGTCTCTAGCAATCCCTCCATCTAATTCTCTCTCTATTGTGCTACTAAACTCTCTGAGCCTCAACTTCCTGACTATAAAATGGGACAAGGGGGGAGTTTCAAGGAGGCGCAAGTGAGAGAATGCATGTTAGGGGCCGGGCACCTGCGAGGCTCCGTGGCCCGTGGCTGTGCTTGTGATATGCTTGTGCCTGATGCTGGATGGGGCTCCAGTTGTTCTCACACTGTCTCTGTCACTGTCATTGCTCCTGTTTCCCTTTCTCTTCCCCTCCATGCCTCCTGTCCGCCATGTCTTTCTCTGCCTCATGTCTCAGTCTCTCTAGGTCTCTGTCCTCTGTCTCGATGTGGAAAGTGCACAAGACTGGGAGTCAGGAGGCCTGACTTGCTGTGTGATCTTTGATAAGTCACTTCCCCTTGCTAGACCTCAGTTTCCCAATCTGTAAAATAGGGGTGCTCAGCACCAGCTGCCTTCCTCCCTGCAACCATGGGAGGATCACGAGAAGGTGGTGGAGTGAAGGGGTTTCCTTCCATGCAGAGACTGTTGCTGTGGTTTTGTCGCTGCCTCAGGACCCGCCTCTCTGTCTCTGTGGGTTTTGGGGTGTCTCTGTGTCTCTGTCTCGGCCTCTCTTCGTCTGCATCTTTGTCTCCCCCACCTGGGTCTCGGCTCGGTGTCTCTGAGCCTCACCGGCCCTGCAGGAGCACCTCATTGCCCTCTCCCCCTCAGTGCTGGTCATACCGCTAGCGGACAAGGAGGCCGGGGCTGTGGCAGCTGTCATCTTGGTAAGAGCCCGCCTAGGTGGTGGGATGTGGGGAGAGGAGACCACGGGAGGGAGTGGTGGATGGAGCCTGTCTGGGGTGTGTGTGTGTGTGTGTGTGTGTGTGTGTGCGCACGTGTGTGTGTGTGTGAGAGAGAGAGAGACAGAGAGATGGGCACCATAGGCGAAGATGGAGCAAGGGAAAATGGGGGTGTGGGAGGAGTTGGGGCATCTCCCACACCCCAGCCTTCTGCCCCAACTCGAATGGGTAGGATGAAGCCATTGGCCCAGTCAGCAGCTTTCTGAGGGGTGTCCAAGCCCCTTCCGGACTCTCAGCCCCCATGAGGTTAGAAGGCCCAGTCTTTGGCGCAAGCATCGATAACCTTGTTCCTCTTCGGGATCCTCCAGATGGGGTGGGGACAGGAGGGCGTGAACCAAGTGAAGTGTGAGGAGAGACACTGCAGCGGGATGGATGGACATAAGAGCCTGACCAATAGAGACAGTGTGGGAAACTAGCCGGAGATTTGGGGCAGCGGCAGCTGGGGACCTTGAGAAGAGAAAGCCTGTGGGCAGGCCAGCCAGACCCAGGGCTGAGGCTGGGCAGAAGACAGGCAGCTAGGCTGGCTTCCTGGAGCGGGTGAGGAAGGAGTGTTAGCTGGAAGTGGAGGATGCTCTGCCAGAACCCCAGTAACCCCAGAACCCGGGCAGGGCTCCTTCTGCAGCCTCTCTCGAAGTTCCCAAGGTTTCTGCTCCATGGAAGGGGTGGTGGAAGTGCAGAGCCTGTGGGGGTGGGATTCTGCCGCTCTTTCAGTTTCTTCTCCTGTATGGGGGTGGGGGTTCAAACTCTTGCTCTGTCCTAGTGACTAAAGGATGAGTTCCCCAAATTGCCATTATTGGGGGTCCACTTCCATCGAGGGGGCTGCCATTCCAGTAAAGGGCAGGCTTGGGGGCATGGACAGATAAATGAGCAGGTGTTGGTTCCCCGGGGACTCCTCTCCAGCTCATTAAAATGGAATTAAAGGCTTCCCAGGCGCCTGACCTTTCTGAGCTGTTGGCGGGAGAGGGAGGTGGGAGTGGGGGATAGCTGAGAGGGGAGGAGTGGGGAGAGGAGAGGAGGAGGACTTGGCTGGGTCTCCTCCGCACCCATCTGCCTGACTAAGGGAGCTGAGGCCCCTGCTTGGTTTCTCCGCAAGCTGCTCCCCCCACCCCCAGCTTCTGGAATGGATCTGCTGTTGCACAGAGTTCTCAGGGGGCCGCCTCCCCCTCTTCTTTGCTTTCAGTCTGTCCCAGGGCTGGTCAGTTTGAGGGGCACCAAGGTGAGGGGTTGTGTGCAGAGGTGGGGGTTAGAGGCAGTGGCTAGGTCACGCGCCTCCTTCTCTGCTGAGGGAAAAGGGCCTGGGGTGCCAGGTGCCTGAGAAGGACTTCCTTAGGTTGAGGCTGTGGGGACTGGGTCAGGGGGAAGTGAGGGGAAGACATTTGGAAGGTTGTTCCCTTTGTGGGCAGAATGCTTGCCATGGCCGCTGCTCACATTGGCTCTGACTGGTCCAGAGGCTCACGCGCGCATGCGTGCATGCATGCGTGTGTGTGTGTGTGTGTGTGTGTGTGTGTATGTGCATGTGTGCATGCATGCGTGTGTCTCAGGAATGCTGATGGGATCAGATCATTTTCACTTAACTCACCCAGTAGAACTCTGCTCTCATCCTTTGGCAGGCTGGGTGCTGGGACAGACTCTGCCCTCAGCAGCTTTCAGACTGGGGGAAGGCGGGGACACCCTTGCCACCATGGGCCAGGTCAAATACTGCTGCCAGCAGGTGCTCTGGTGGCAGAAGCTGGGTCAGCAAGTGGTGTCTGGCCATGGAGAGAGCACTTGTATGGGGCTTTGGGGATGGGTAGGAGGCCCACAGGCAGGGAAGAAGGGAAAGGGGATTCTAGGCAGAGGAGGAATGTGAGCGAGGCAGGAAGGAGGCCAGGGGAAGGGGTGGTGTGCTGTGGGGAGTGTGGTCCTGGGGAAGCTGAAGTAGGGGTGCATGCTGTGGAGCAGGATGCTAGCCACCCAGGGCACTGGCTGCCAGGAGAAGTTTTCAACAACCGTCCCTTCCCCTTCTCAAATACCCTGGGCAGGGAAGAGCTCTTGAAAGATGTTTGGATTATTCACATCTGCCTCTCCTCCAAGCCTGCACCTTCCCACTCATGTGGAAATGCACTTCCCCAGGATGCCCCTCCCCAAGGCATACCGTCTAACAGATGCTTCCTGGCCCGCAGAATCTCACTGCCTCCCAGAGGCAGCACAGCCAGACTTCCCAGCTGCTACCAGATCCTCAGGGCAGAGGGTGCAGAAAGTAGATGGAGTGCCACAGGGTATTTCTTTTGGGAAGGCGGAGTCACCAGCTCCTTCCTCGACAAGCCCCATTCCAGGCTCTGAGTCTCTACTCTTAGTATTCATCCGCTGATCCACCTACCCATCCACCCACTCATCCATCAGTTGGACAACTATTTGAGTACCCACTGTATGCCAGCCATGGCGTGGTAGGTGCTGGGAACACAGAAGTGACCAAGACAGATTGGACAGGCCCTGCCTTCACAGACCATACGGTCTGGAGGGGTAGTGGTGACAAGCACTAAAGTGAGCATAACCCCAGCTACTCGGAAGGTTTAGCTGGGAGTATTCCTTGAGCTCAGGAGTTCGAATCTGGCCTGGAGAATGGAGTGAGACATCATCTCTAAAAAGAATAAAAATAACTGAAATATTGCAAAAGAGGTGAGCAAAATAAGGATAGGATCACACGTGATGGCAAGTGCTAGCAAGGAAACCCCTCGAGGGAGTCCTGCAAAGGAATGCTGGGGCCTGATGGGGCTGCAGTCAGCGAGGGCTCTCTGAGGGATATGCCAGCCAGGTGCAGGGCTGTGCGGCTGACTGCTGGGCCTTTACAGCTCGCCACTCAAGGCGCCCTGATTGCAGATTTTTTGGATGGAAAGAGTCTTTGGCTCTGTTCTTCAATCCTAGGATAAGAAGTCCCTTTGAGGAGTGGTGGCCCTTGGTTTCTGGCATTTGACACTTGATTTGTGCCCACTCTTCCCCTAGCTGCACCAGCCACTCCCTACACAGGGATGGGTGCTCATGCCATGGCCATTTGGAACTTGGTGAGGGTGGGGACCTGGGGGCTGTGCTGGGCTTTTTTTTTTTTTTTTTTTTTGAGACAGAGTTGCACTCTTGTTGCCTGTGCTGGACTGTAGTGGTGCAGCCTTGGCTCACTGCAGCCTCCACCTCCCGGGTTCAAGTGATTTTCGTGCCTCAGCCTCCCAAGTAGCTGGTACTATAGGCACCCACCACCACACCCAGCTAATTTTCGTATTTTTAGTAGAGGCCGGGTTTCACCATGTTGGCTAGGCTGGTCCTGAACTCCTGACCTCAGGTGATCCACCTGCCTCAGCCTCCCAAAGTGCTGGGATTACAGGCATGAGCCACCGCGCCTGGCCTTGTGCTGGGCTTTTAACCCTCTCTTACAGCCGCAGTACCCTCTGTTGAGTGTTCCCACTGGGCCCCAGACACTTGCCCTGAGTAGCAAGAGCAGGTGCAAGTATGTGTGCGTGTGGGTGAACAAAAAGCCATGAGTGTGTTGGGGTGATTGTTTGTGTATAGGGGTGCCAGGTGCATGCGCATGGCTCTTGAGTATATGAACTAAGTTTCCTGTGTACAGGCATGAACTTGCTGTGGACACTGTGAGGGTGGATGTGTGCATGTCTTTGTGTCTGTGACTGCTCTTTGTGTGTGTGTGTGTGTGTGTGTGTGTGCACATGTGTGCAGGTGGGCCTAGGCAGTCCAGGAACTGATTGCTCCCACAGCCCTAGAGAGGTCCCAACCTTCTCTATTCCTGAGATGTGGGAACCAGGTGGAAGGAACAAGAACCATGTCCTCCTCCATGTGCTAACAGTAAAATGCCAACATATTTACATAAGCCATATGCAAATGAACCATAGCCCCGTCTTCGTCTTCTCCTCCCGCCAGCCCCCGCTGTCCCGTAGGAGTCACAGATTGAGCCTCATCCAGAGCTTAAGCTTCAGTACCATCCTTGACAGCCCAGGTCTTTTCCAGGTTTTCCTGCCTCCAATCTTCCTCCCTCAAATTCACCCTACACCCCATAGCCAATGGCCCTCAGGTGCTAACTTCTGCCATGGCTCCCCAGTACTCTCAGGCTAAAGCCTAACTTCTTCGGGCACTCAAGTCCCTTCCTTCTGTGATACCATGGACCACACCCCTGCCTGGGTCCTCATCTCCCCACACCACCTACCTCCAGTGTCCTGGTCTCTTCAGAGTTTAATTGTTCTCCCCAGGCCAATTCAGGAAGCCTTCCAAATGTCCTCCCCTCTGAGCTACCCACCTAGTTTTCTCCCTCCTTCCTCAGGTATGAGGTGCCACACCTCCTCCCAGTCATGTCCCCGCCCCCCCCATCCCACCCTAGCCCAGACTGTGAGCTTCCCGGGAACCTGCTGGTCTCCTCCTCCCCATCTGCTCCTGGCAGGGGACCCAGAGCTGAGGCAGGCATTGGCTGCTGACTGGGGAGGGAGGAGGAAGGAGGGGCCCCCAGTGCAGGCGCTGTGGGGAGCTCTGCAGGTGGCGAGCAGCTTTAAGTAGGCTCCGGAAGCTGGTGACGCAGGTGGGGAGCCTTGCTGGCAGGGCCTATAGTGGGTCCCTAGGCTGCCACCCTCCCTCCCCACCATCTCTCATTTTCCTCGACAGGCACCCAAGTAGGGGTGGGGGAAGGGACTTCACAGAGTATAAAAGATGGGCTGAGTTCTCTGGTGACTGGCACGGGGAACTTGGAGAGGAACAGGATGATGGGAATGGTGGTAAGGGTGGATCTGGAGGGGGAAGGTGTGGGCAGAGAGCTTGAGGGAGTGGGTGGTACTATCTTCGCTCTGCCACTTTCTGCTATGTGATTTTGGGCAAGTCACTCCACTTTTCTGGCCATGGCCCATCTGCCAGGTGGAGGCTTGCATCACAGTGGTGAGAATCACATGTAAGAAAAAGCATTTCACCAACCCATTTATCCATTTATTCATTCACCCATCCTCCCCATGGCAGGTGTGTCATACTGAACCCTTTCCTTTACCCAAGACTTAGGAGCAGCTCATACCCTAACTCAGAAAGGATAGAGCTGGGAGGCTGAGGCTAATACCTCCAGTTCTAAAATGAGAACCACAGGGCTCCATAGGCTGGGAGCTGAAGAGGGGGTCTAAGGTCCCTCCATCTCCTGAACCATACACCTTGAACTGTGCTCTTGATGAGGCGGTGATTGAAAAGGCAGAGATAAAAAAGTTTCACATTTTTGGGTTAGTCCTAGGAGACTTCCTACAGGAGGGGATTTTCCTGGAGCTGTCCACGTGGTCAGATGGAGGGGCTCATCACTGAGGCTGACAGAGTGTGTATGTGTTGGTGGGGACTGGTGTGTGCTGAGCATGGGAAGGGCCCTCTGGCAGGGACAGACAATGGGAGAGGTCACAGCTAGTTCCCTTCTCCCCTCCCTCCAGGTGCACTGTGGCCAGCTGAGTGACAATGAGGAGTGGAGCCTGCAGGCAGTGGAGAGGCATGTGAGTGGGACTGGGGCCATGTAGGATGAGGCTGAAGACCCTTATCACAGCTGGTGGGAGGATGGCCTGGCCAGGGAGTTGAGCAGACCTGAGTTTCAGCTTCAGCTCCGCTGCTTTTGAGCTGTGTGACCTTGAGCAAGTCACTAAACCTCTCTGAGCCTCAGTTTCACATCTCAACATGTGGATAGTGATAGCACTGACTGACCTAGGGCAGTGGTGAGACAAAACTGTTCAAATACCTTATAAATACATATGGTTGCCAACTTACAATGCCTCAACTTTTCGATGGATTTATGGGGAAGCAACCTCTCCTAAGTCCAGGAGATAGAAAGATCCCTCCACCTAATGATACTGAGGCTCTTTCCTGCCTGAGATGGTGTGATTTTGTGACTTTAACAAGGACTTGGGATTCCCTGAGGAGGCTGGAGACAGAAATCTGACATCTTGTCTCGGAAGAATCTAGGGGCTAGGGTTGGATATAGACCCTGTGCCCTCCTGTTTCTGGACCGACTGACACTCCAGGGGTAGTGGGAACCCTCGGGGGAGCCCTCAGGAAGGTAGAGTCCAGGGATGAGTTGTTTGGGACAGCGGCGGGGTCCATGGGCCCGGCAGGCAGAGGGAACCGCGGGAGCAGAGGCAGGAGTCCCGCAGCGGCGAGCAGCGCAGCGCGCTGACCGCTCGGCCTGCCCCAGACCCTGGTGGCCGTGAGGAGAGTGCAGGCCCTGCAGCAGCGCGGGTCCAGCGAGGCTCCCCGAGCTGTCCAGAACCCCCCGGAGGGCGCGGCGGAAGACCAGAAGGACGGGGCAGCGTACACCGACCGCGACCGCAAGATCCTGCAACTGTGCGGTGAGGGCCCGGCCTAGGCAGGTCCCGAGGGCGGGGCCGGGAGGGACTTGGAGGGGAGGTAGGCGGGTTGGGCGGTCCCAAGAGCCGGCCAGGGCCAGGCGCAGGCTGGGCGGTGCCCGAGGGACCCGCCAGGGAGGTGGGGAGGGGCCCTCTCTCTAACCTGCGCCATGCCCTTGCAGGGGAACTCTACGACCTGGATGCCTCGTCCCTGCAGCTCAAAGTGCTTCAATACGTGAGTCCCTGCGCCCCTCCCGGCCACCTCCCCGTACTCCGGAGACCAGCGTTCCCTTGAGCCCTCCATCTCAGTTCTGGTTACGATGTTCCTTCCCCTCTCCTCCGCCCGCCTGAAGAGCCCCAGAGAGAGGAGCGGGTGGGGAGTGGGGTGGCCCAGACCCGCGGTCAGACCCTTGCCCTGCGTGTCCCTCCCTCAGCTGCAGCAGGAGACCCGAGCCTCCTGCTGCTGCCTCCTGCTGGTGTCGGAGGACAATCTCCAGCTGTCTTGCAAGGTGAGGGCCCAGGTCCACAGTGGAGCAGGGCGGGGCTGGTAGAGGTGCTCGGGTCTCTGAGGGGGAAATCCCTCGCCTTTCCTTTAACCGGGCCCTGCACTCTGTTCCTCAGGTCATCGGAGACAAAGTGCTAGGGGAAGAGGTCAGCTTTCCCGTGAGTCCCGCATCTTCCTGTTGGAATCTGCAGGGGCGGTTGAAGCCGGGTAGACACTCCTGGGATCTTCCTGGAGTATTTGGATCCTCTAGATTCTTGGAATCTGATGGAATTATCTGGATCTTGGGATCTACTTAGAAATGCTGCAGCGATCACAACCTGTGATCATCAGGCTCTATTATGAGGAATCTCTTAGCATCTATGGAAAGGCTTACCTGGGATGTGTTTATTTCTGTTGGAGTATTTCTGGATATGGATCTGCTGGACTCTGTTGATGAGAATCCTGGAGTCTGTTTCTCTCTCGCATTAGGGAAGACCCTAGAGTCCTCTCTAGTGAATTCTGCAGGACTCCCCTCCATCCCTCCTCCTCAATGCTGACCCCATCCACCATTTGGACTGACTGAAGAGTTCTTTGAAACTTCCAGACTTGAGGGTGGGGACAGGTTGAGATCTCCTGACCTGGGAGTGCTGGCCCTGACTCAGTCTCTCCTCACCCTCTAGTTGACAGGACGCCTGGGCCAGGTGGTGGAAGACAAGAAGTCCATCCAGCTGAAGGACCTCACCTCTGTAAGTCATGGCCTGGCTGACCCAGAGGGGAAAGGGGAGACCTCACTGCCCAGGCCCCAAGCCAGGGTCTCTGTTATAGAGCAGCCTAGGAATGGAGGAGACAAGACCTGGGGACTTTCTACTATCCCATCTCCATGTCACAGAGCTTCCACCTTGCATGAGTCCCTTAGAACTGCCTGTTGCCAAATATGGTGGAGGACTGGAGGAGGGAAGCGTGCTCCCCTCTCCTTCCCTGCTCTGACGTGCCTCTCCTTTGCAGGAGGATATGCAGCAGCTGCAGAGCATGTTGGGCTGTGAGCTGCACGCCGTGCTCTGTGTCCCTGTCATCAGCCGGGCCACTGACCAGGTGGTGGCCTTGGCCTGCGCCTTCAACAAGCAAGAAGGAGACTTGTGAGTCTTTGTGGGATGATGCAGATCAGGAGATGTCACTGAGAGGCTGGCTAGGGCTCCACTAGGGTGACAGTGCGGGAAGGGTACTGGGCAGGGGCTACTGTCTCAGCAGCAGTAGGGTTGAACGGTTTGTTAGTGTGAGAGAATCAAAGTCATGTTGAGGTCCAAGCTGGTTCCCCTTCTCTTCCCCCACTTCCTGAAGTTTGGGTTATCTGGTGTTGGGGTATTGACCTCCCCACCTTCCCATCCCTGTTTCTTCATTACTGCTAGAAACTGCTAGATGGAGGGGTGGGTGCGGTCTGGAGTGGGTGAACCCTCTGGGACCCACAGAGCATTATCAACACAGTGGACAGTGGCCAAAGGGAATATGCTTGGGGACTGGGAAAAGCCGTGGATCTTTTGAGCCCCTGACAGGGCAGCTGTAAAGAGAGGTGGGCAGGGCACAGTGGACAGGGAAACAGACTTGGAGGCATAGTTGGGAAGCATATCTCAAGAACTGAGGTCAAACCTGGGGTCTAGAAGTGGTGTTATAAGTAAATTTCATGTCCTGCACCAACTCATGAACTGGCAGTAGGCGCCTGAATTTTATTGCGAATAGATCTTAGTTCCGTGAGAAACAGTGCTGCATCTGATGAGCCATTTCTGTCCAGGGTGCAGGTTCATGCTTGGGCTGGCAGGACAAGCAGTTTGTGCTGTGTCACCATCACGTAGATGGGAGAAGTAGACAGATGAGGGGCTGAGTCCTGATGCAAAGAGACATTGATAAGATACTTGCTTCTGGAGTCCAAGCAAGCAGGCTGGGCTTCAGGGCCTGGAGCTCCTGTAGGAGGTGGACACCAGAGAGCCTGGGACTAGGGAGGTTTCAGAGCCCAGTCCTGAGGCCTTCTGGGGTAGGGTAGAGACCCAGGAGTCCTAGTTCTGAGCTGCAGGAACTACCAGCATGGAATTGTGTTGACAGTTGGGTGGGCCTGGGGAAATGAAGATAGGAACAAGGCAGAATCTGCCGAGGTAGGAGACTGTGGGGTCAGTGGCATTTGGAACCTGCAGGTATGCTAGTGCTGGGAGAATTTACGCCATTCAGCAAGAAAATATTGAGCACTTAAAGTTGCCATCCCAGTGCTGACCAGATGGTCTTGGCAAGGCCTTTGGGGAGGGGAAGGCAGAGTGAATGGGGGTCTAGCAGGGACCATAACCTCTCACTGCTGGCTGTGGGATTGGGTTCTAGGATGGCCCCAGAGCTGGAGGAGAGGTGGTATCAGCAGGAAAACAAGATGGGGCCTTTGTGATGGCCCCGAGGTCCAGCACAGGGGCAAGGCCATCTCTGGGTCCCGTGCATTTCAGGTAGTGGGTGTTGAATGATTGCATGAGCCAGGGTGGGGCTCAGCTCAGTGCAGTGACTGCAGAGAAGCTTCCTGGAACACAGCTAAGTAGTCGGAGAACATGGGCTCCAGAAGCCCTTCAGCTGTGAGTGGGATGGGGCTGGTGGCAAGGCCAGGGATAGGATACAGTCACGACATTAACAAAGACCTCCCAAGTGTTTGTACCAGGCTCTGCACTGGGCACGGGGTGATATAGTCATGGCCCCATCTCGTAAGACTCGAGGCTCATTTTCAGGGCATAGAGGGAGGAGAGTGGGAAGGGTATTCTAGGCTGAGGGAACAGTGCAGAGAAAAAGCACAAAGGTGTGAAAGAGCCCGAGGTTTTCTCAGAATGATGAGGATCTGTGTGTGGCTGAAGCCAAGAGATGTCCAGGGTTGAGGGGTGAGAGGCGGTGGGGGAGGGGCTAGCTGAGGGCTCTCAAATGAAAGGAAGGTGTGCAGACAGAGCCAGGGTGATGGGGATGCATCTAGACCTGAATCACCAGATGGCAAGCATGAGTGGGGGATGCCCCACCAGGCAGAGCACCAAGCCCAGCCAAAAAAAGGGAAGGGCTTAGTCAGGGAAACCTGGGAGCAGTGTGATGTGGGCTGAGGCAGGCTCCCTTCCCCTGTGACCCTCATCATTGGTCCACCCAGCCCCATGCAGCTCCCCAGTGACAAATCATTAGGACGCCAGATTGAATGACCTGAGCAGGCTTTGGGGCTGACCTTGTCACGCCAGAGCTAGCTCCATGAGCAGGGCCAGCGGATTTCTGGAGGCACCAAATCAGGGCCAGTGGAGTCCAGGGAGAGTGGGGTAGTGACAGGAGCTGCACAAGACGGGGAAGTGGCACCACTGCTCCCCAAGGCTGGAGGCATGCCTGGGGAAGAGCAGGAGAATGCCAGCTTGAGCCCAAGCAGTCTCTAGTCCGAGGGAGACCCAGCTTTGAGCTGGGTAAATCCCAAATCAGAGTGGGGAGGTATGGCTCTGGTTTAAAGAATCTAAGGAAGACCGGATCCCTCCCCTCAGGGAGCTGCCATTCTGCATGGGTGTGGGAGCAGGAAGCTGTTCCAAGGGCCTGTGCAGTGGTTATATGGTTGGCAGGTGGGCATCCCTGTGCGTTTCTGGTCAACAGAAAGGAGAGTGGGGAGAGGAGCCGGTTTTCCCTTCCCTCCTGGGTGAGCTCACTCCTCCTCCAGGTTCACTGACCATGATGAGCACGTGATTCAGCACTGCTTCCACTACACCAGCACGGTGCTCACCAGCACCCTGGCCTTCCAGAAGGAGCAGAAGCTCAAGTGTGAGTGCCAGGTGAGTGACCGGCCTTGAGCCTCTATCGGGCACCAACTTGCCCAGCTTTCAGCCCCAGAGAGCCACTCACAAGGGAAATGCCCGTGTCTTTCTAGACCTGTGGCAGCACTTCCCCAGGTAACTGTAACTAATGACTTGGAGGCTTAAGAGGAAGGCCTGCTGTTGCTCAGGACCTGCACCACTGCCAGCAGGCACTGTGTGTGATCGCCCTCTAGTGTTCAATCTGGGCACTACAGCAACGCTAGGCAGCTAGAGCTAGCAAGAAGACAGCTGAGACACTCAGGAGACTCCTCACCTACCCTGGGGCTATTCCCTTACTCCTTCACTTAGTAGTCAAATGATATAATTAGACACTGACAGTTTCCAGCTTGTCCGGTGAGCCCTAGGGGATGAAGAAGACCCGGGTGCTGTTGGAGGCAGGGCATTAGATAGGATGACCCCTGCACCCCAACCCCCTATGATCTCCATTTCCTCCATTCCAGGCTCTTCTCCAAGTGGCAAAGAACCTCTTCACCCACCTGGGTGAGTGCACTGTTCTCCTCTACGCCCAGCTTTGGGGTGGGCATGGGGGCTGGAATTTGCAGAGGAGAGGCTGGAGGGCTTGGCCTTGGCACTGCAGCCTGGTCTCACCATGCCTAGTCTTCTCCCTCCCCCAGATGACGTCTCTGTCCTGCTCCAGGAGATCATCACAGAGGCCAGAAACCTCAGCAATGCGGAGATGTGAGTGACTCTACCCAGGGGCTGGGGCAAGAGAGGCTGTGACCCTCAGTTCCCTTCATCTCCTTTCCTTCCCCTCCCTTTCCCTTCTCTGCCTTCTGCGGGACCTAATCATCTTTTGAGGGATCCTTTATTTCATGCCTGTCTCCCTTACTAGACTGTAAGGCTCCAGTGACAGCAGGGACAGGGCTGGCTTTGGATCCCCAGCTCCTATCACAGTGCCTGGCACATAGTAGGTGCTTCCAAAAAAAGCACTTGAATGGACACGTTTCTGGAGCCAGCTAGCCCTGAGCAGTGTCTCACCTTGGAGCACTCCTCCCAGGCCTCGGAAGTCCGCCCTTTGCCTCCTTATGGGAGGCGGGGGCGATCAGAGGGGGTTGTCAGGCCCCAGAGGACCAAACCCCCTCCCCCCACAGCTGCTCTGTGTTCCTGCTGGATCAGAATGAGCTAGTGGCCAAGGTGTTCGACGGGGGCGTGGTGGATGATGAGGTGAGCGGGTGTGGAGGGAGTCTGTGGCCCTAGGGTGTCCAGGAGTCCGCCGGGGGCGCTGGGGAGCGGCCCGACGTTTAATAGTCCCCTCTGTGGCCAGGTCACTAACTTCTTCCTCTTGACTCCGTCTCTGCCCCGGCAGAGCTACGAGATCCGCATCCCCGCCGACCAGGGCATCGCGGGACACGTGGCGACCACGGGCCAGATCCTGAACATCCCGGATGCATATGCCCACCCGCTTTTCTACCGCGGCGTGGATGATAGCACCGGCTTCCGCACGCGCAACATCCTCTGCTTCCCCATCAAGAACGAGAACCAGGGTGAGCGCTGGCTGCTCGGGCGGAGGGGAGGGGAGGGGTTGGGGCGGAAGGGAGGGGAGGGGTTGGGGCGGAGGGGAGGGGTTGGGGCGGAGGGGAGGGGTTGGGGCGGAGGGGAGGGGTTGGGGCGGAGGGGCGGGGTTGGGGCGGAGGGGCGGGACTGGGGCGGGGCCTGCACCAGGTAGAGCCGGTCCGCGCGCACGGGGTGGGCAACCCTTCCCCACCTCCTCCGGCGTCCGGGAGCAGAAGGGAGTCGGGTTCCTTGCCTGGGACGTCACCTGAGGAAACTGCGAGGACTGGTCCCCGCCGGATGCCTCCCTCCACTGGATCCCCCCCTCCACCGGTGGTTCCTTGCCCCTCTCCCTTCCCCAGAGGTCATAGGTGTGGCCGAGCTGGTGAACAAGATCAATGGGCCGTGGTTCAGCAAGTTCGATGAGGACCTGGCGACGGCCTTCTCAATCTACTGCGGCATCAGCATCGCCCATGTGAGGGCGGGGTGGGAGTGGGGTGTAGGGTGATAGGGGCGGAGCCCACACGAGACCCTCGGTTCTCCTCCCCGACTGGCTCTCCTTGTGGGTTGATCCCTTGGTCTGGCACTCAAAGTCCCATTGTTGGGGTGCTGTGCAGCCTTCAGGACACGCTGTCCACCTCTGGGCTCAGTTTCCCATCTAAAAATTGGGGATACAATTTCCTATCCTGTCCACTCAGCCTCCCAGGACCAAGAGAAACTCCCGTTGTCAAAACCTCCTCCTTTCCCTAGAAGCAGTCTCAACCCAAGCCAGGTGCTTTTTTGGAAATGCTGGGTCTCTGTGTCCAGGCCTGCTGGTGCTCTGGCCTGGGAATCCAGCCCCAATGTCCCTGACATGATTCCCTCCTTGCTTCTCCTTGGCGCTGGGGGTGCAAAGGGCCAGACTGCCAGGAGGACTTGGTGAGGAGGAACGGGTGGGGTGGGGTGTCTGGATGAAAGTGAGGGTGGGGTCTTTACTCTGGACTGGAGCTTCAAGGTTTTGACTGAGGCCAGAATCAGACAGAAAGTGGAGTATCTTTCTGATCCCTTTGTCCCAGTCCAGGGCATTGCCAAGATTTCACAGCAAGCCTCCTTGAGCCCCATCTTCCCTCTCTCCCCTAGTCTCTCCTATACAAAAAAGTGAATGAGGCTCAGTATCGCAGCCACCTGGCCAACGAGATGATGATGTATCACATGAAGGTGAGGCTTGCAAGGACCTCTAGTCCTCTTGCAGATTCCCCGGGAACCCAGGGCCAGGCGGGGCTTCCTGATCAATCTCTACAGAGGATGAGAGGATAGGCCCAGAGCCACAGTAGGCCTCCTGCCCTCCGTAGGGGCAGCTCCCACCTCTGCTTACAGACCTCTCCTCCAAGCTGCTTCTGAGCTCAGTCCTAAGGCTGGAAGTAGCCAGAGGACCCAGCCCAGGGAATAACTTGTTTGAGCCAGGTATTCCCCATGTTCAGGGAATAATTGTCATCTTGGAAATTCCTGAGGGCTAGGAAGCTCACCCAGGACCTGTCCCCATGGCTTTTCTAGGTACAATGGCCATGCAGCCCTGGGCAGTCCTAATTGCCGATATTCTCTCTCATTCCCAGACCCTTGTCTGGGAAAAGCTGGCTGAGTTCCACGTATATGGTAGTCACTGTTCATTTGGACATTTCCTCTCACCTGTGTCCAAACCAGAGAGGCCCAGACCTTGTGAGCTGGATCAAAACTGTAGTAGGAAGAGTTGGGGTTAGACAGTAGGAAGGTCCCCACAAAAGGAGAACTGGTAGGGTTACTGTGTATGAAATGCTGCTGTGGTTTGGGGGTGTCATGAAGGGGTGTTCTCCACCTTTGCCAAGGTTAGGTTGTTACGGATAAGGGGTGGTCACCTGCAGGGAGGCACGTGGGGTGGGCTGCAGGGCTATGAGGGGAGGGTGGTGATTTTCTGCCCAGTGACAGTCCACAGCGTGGTGCACCAACTGTGGCATTCTTGATGATGGATTCCCCACCTGTGGTGGGAATTTGAGGGTGAAGACACCAGATAGGGTGAAGGCTGTCTTCTAATGCCCTGGCTGGTCTCCTCTAGGTCTCTGATGATGAGTACACCAAACTCCTCCATGATGGGATCCAGCCTGTGGCTGCCATTGACTCCAACTTTGCCAGTTTCACCTATACCCCTCGTTCTCTGCCCGAGGATGACACGTCCATGGTGAGCTGCTCTCCTCTACTTGACTGGTGAGGCCGAGGGTGTGTAGCTAGAGGCTTCAGTTAAATGTGAGGCTTCAGTTAAATGTGCATAAAGAACATCCTGGTAAGACAGAGTCATCAAGGAAGGCTGTGGAGTGTCCCTCAGAGATGGAGGGGCATGTAGTCTGCCATCATGAGGCTATGGGGCCTGCCCAGGGGCTAGGGACTGGACTGGATGATCCCAAGGGCTGCTCTTGGGCCATCAGTGCCCAGGGCATGTGACCTCAGGGTTTGCATCCACCCCACCAACCCCATTTTTCTAAGATTTTGTGTGGGCTTGGTTTCAAGAGTTCTTAGTTCTTAGATCTCTTAGATTTCTAAGACTTCATAGCTCTGAAAATGGTTGCTTCAATTATTTTGTGGTTCTCTAGTTTAGATTTCGGTTTCTAAGACTCCAGATTTTGAGTGTGGAGCTTGAAGAAGGGCCCAGGTAGGGGCCCTATCTTGATATTGGCAGCGTCTCTGATCCTTCCCTCTGTCCTCTGCAGGCCATCCTGAGCATGCTGCAGGACATGAATTTCATCAACAACTACAAAATTGACTGCCCAACCCTGGCCCGGTTCGTCCGCATGCAGACAGCCTGTCTTCGCCTCTGTCTCTCCTCCACTGTCACATCCATTGCCCCTGGCATTCTGGAGAGGCTCTCTCTAAGGATGACTAGGGAGACCCAGTCTTATGGGGTTGGGGAGGATCCACGAGTGAGAAACAATTCCTAGACACCGAACTGTCAGTAAAGGCAAGAAATGGGGCAGAGCAGAGCCTGGAGGCGAGGCTGAGAGTGTGTAGCCAGAGGTTTAAGTTAGATGTGCATAGGAACTTCCAGCTAAGCAGTCATCAAGGAAGGCTATGGAGGCTCCCTCAGGGATGGAGGGGAAATGTAGTCTACCATCACGGGGTTATGATAGAGGAGGAGAGGCTGAGGCCCCTCTGCTGCCCTCTCCCCTCCCCTAGGTTCTGTTTGATGGTGAAGAAGGGCTACCGGGATCCCCCCTACCACAACTGGATGCATGCCTTTTCTGTCTCCCACTTCTGCTACCTGCTCTACAAGAACCTGGAGCTCACCAACTACCTCGAGTGAGTGGCTGCATCTCCCCCACGTCTAGCAGCTGCTGGGGTCCCCTTACCTGGGACAGGGAAGCATCCCCCTGTGTGTCAGGCACGTTACATGCACTGCCTCATGGGAGCGTCTTAGCCCCAGGGGACTAGAGGGGAAGGCTGCATGCCCCATCTTCCGGGAGGGGTTTGCTCACAGTCTTGCAGCCAGTGAAGATTGAGCCTGATTTAAGCTCAGGTCTGCTGGATTCCAAACCAGTGCATCTTTCCAGGAAGGGAACCCAGGTATCCCAACCTCCCATCCCAGTGGCTCCTGGGCATGTCATCCAGCTGTCTCCCCTCTGGGGGGTTTGAGGAGCGTGCTGTGGGCTGACCTCTTTTTTTTCCTCTTTTCTGCCTCCCAACCAGGGACATCGAGATCTTTGCCTTGTTTATTTCCTGCATGTGTCATGACCTGGACCACAGAGGCACAAACAACTCTTTCCAGGTGGCCTCGGTGAGACCCTGCCCTGTTCACAGTGGGGACCTTCCATGGGGTGTCTGGGAGTCTCATCCTCTCCCAGCCTGAAGACAGGTGGGAGCGAGTGAGACCAGGAGCCAGGTTTAGAGACAGGAGGAGGTTCCCCCAGGGTTTGCCCTGTGCTCTGAGATAGGGAGGAGGGGAGAAGGGTGGGAAGGGCAGGACACTGCTTAGCCTAAAGCAGTGACACTTAGATCTGGATGTGAGGAGTGACCACAGTTTTCCTGGGCTTTTCCAGAAATCTGTGCTGGCTGCGCTCTACAGCTCTGAGGGCTCCGTCATGGAGGTATCACTCTTCTGTCCCATCCCCATCCTCCTTTCCATTTAAGGCCAGTGACTTGCAAAGTATGACCCAGCTCCTCCCATTCCCAAACCATGCTCTCCAGACAGGCTGTGAGAGCTGTAGCCACACCTAGGACGCATCTGGCTCATTTTCCTGGAGTGGGCTTAGAAGGGTGCAGGTGCGGATGGTAGCGAGGATTTGTGTTCAGTGCGTTTCCCTTTGGCTGTCTGGGAATACCCCATTCAGCCCACTCCTGCCGAGCTTGGGATGGGCTTCACTCCCATCACTTGGCGTCAACTTGGATTATTTGGTTTAGGTCTGCCCACCTCCGCGTGCACAGGGTCTGAGCCATTTCTGAGTTCCCTGCACTTGGCATAGGGCTTGGCACAGAGCAGGAGACACATTTCCAAGGTCACCTTACTCCAGAGGCTGCCCCTGCTTGCACACCCCAAGAGACAAGGCTCTCCCTGGAGGGCTGGTGGCAATGCTAGTTCCGCCCTCTGCCCCCTGGGATAAGCTGCTCCTCTTCTGAGTGACAGCCCTTCAGCGTCTGGAAACAGGCGCCTTGCCCTCGCCTCATCACTGCTTCTCCTCGTCAGCAAACAAGTGTGTTCTGCATGATTTAGTGTCTAGGACTCCAAGGGATCATTTCAAAAATGTTCCAGCTTTCCAGGACGCCAGAGCTTACCTTGCTGGGTCCCTGCATGTGACAGCTGAGGAGTCTGAGGCTCAGAGTGGTCTAGACTTGCCCTGGGTCAGACAGAGGGCCAAAACAGAGCTCAGGAAGGGAACTGGGGCCCCTGACTCCCTCTTTCTGCCTGCTCTGCTGACCTCGGGGCTGGAGCTGGACCAAGCCCTGCTTCCTCTCTTGGGGTCAGTGGTGAGGGGAACCCCTCTGCCCCAGCCGGGCCCCCATCACTTCTCTCCCCACAGAGGCACCACTTTGCTCAGGCCATCGCCATCCTCAACACCCACGGCTGCAACATCTTTGATCATTTCTCCCGGAAGGTGATGGGGTTGAGGGTGGGGATAGGGAATGAGGGGGAGCTGGGAGCTGGCTGGAGGTGGGAGAAGGAGTGGAGGCTCACTGGGATGGGCAAATGGGTGGGGGTGTCCAGCAGGAGGCCATGACACCCCTGCCCTCACCCCAGGACTATCAGCGCATGCTGGATTTGATGCGGGACATCATCTTGGCCACGGACCTAGCCCACCATCTCCGCATCTTTAAGGACCTTCAGAAGATGGCTGAGGGTAACTGCCGTTAGCCCCAGGCCTCAGGGCTGGGGAGGAACAACCAGGGGAAGGATTTGCCAGGGGAGCATTCCCAGGGGTGCAGACCCATCCCCTGCAGCATCACCCCTTCTCCGGCTGCACGGCCCCACCAGGCAGACCCAGCACTGGCCCCTTGGCTCCCATCAGGAGTGCCCAATTCCTTAGACCACTCTGGGGTCGGCCCTGGGAGACTTGTCCTCAGAAGGTCAAGGAGTTCCCCAGTTCGCTCCTGACCCCGCCCTCCTCCCAACAGTGGGCTACGACCGAAACAACAGGCAGCACCACAGACTCCTCCTCTGCCTCCTCATGACCTCCTGTGACCTCTCTGACCAGACCAAGGGCTGGAAGACCACCAGAAAGATCGCGGTAGGTGCTGTCCTCCCTGGGAAGGCACAGGCTGCCCACCCTGCCTGGCTCTAGGTGCCTCCTGCAGCCTGAACACCTTCTCTTTGCTCAGCTCAGCCTGGCTGTGTTCTGGGGAGACAGAAACCTAGACCATCTCAGGGTGACAAATGGAGACTCAGAGAGGGGAACAGACCTAACAAGTCAGTGGCTGGTGGAAGACGGGCCCCAACCCAGCCACTCCTTCCTACCTGGCTGGGGCTGGTGGGGACAGCTCCTGACCTGGGACTGAATCACTGGGCCTCAGTTTTCTCTCCTGGGAATGGGCTATCAGAGGAGCTTGGGTGCAGGATGTGATGAGTGTGTTGGCCTTTCAGGAGCTGATCTACAAAGAATTCTTCTCCCAGGGAGACCTGGTATGTGTGGAGTGACTCCACGATGTCCAGGTTGGGGGAGGGTTCCTGGCTTGGGCTGGGAGGGCTTGGGTTAGCCTGACCCTAGTACCCGATGGAGGAGTGAGAGGGACAGGCCTGATGACTTGATGCCTGCAGGAGAAGGCCATGGGCAACAGGCCAATGGAGATGATGGACCGGGAGAAGGCCTATATCCCCGAGTTGCAAATCAGCTTCATGGAGCACATTGCAATGCCCATCTACAAGTGAGTGAGCTCACAGGGACAAGCTGGCGCCCTACACAGAGAGGGTGGGCTGGAGCGGGGACATCACAGCAAACACAGGTGCTGAGGTTGGCCTGGCCCAGCTCCAGCTGATTCACCCCCTGCCTCTGGGCACAACTGCCGCCTGCTGTGCCCTCAGTGGGCCCCTCACTTCGTCCTTGGTCCCCAGTGGAAAGAGACCATCATGCTTTCCTGGGTGTCCAGTCCTATGCCTCACACTCTTGTGAAAGTTTTTTTTTTTTTTTTTTTTTGAGGTGGAGTCTCACTCTATTGCCCAGGCTGGAGTGCAATGGCATGATCTTGGCTCACTGCAACCTCTGCCTCCTGGGTTCAAGCGATTCTCCTATCTCAGCCTCCTGAGTAGCTGGGATTATAACCTGCCACCAGCCTGGATAATTTTTTTTTTTTTTTTTTTTTTTTTTTGAGATGGAGTCTTGCTCTGACACCCGGCTGGAGTGCAGTGGTGCAATCTCAGCTCACTGCAAGCTCCGCCTCCTGGTTCAAGTGATTCTCCTGCCTCAGCCTCCTGAGTAGCTGGGACTACAAGTGCACACTACCACACCCGGCTAATTTTTGTATTTTTTAGTAGAGATGGGGTTTCACCATGTTTGTCAGGATGGTCTCGATCTCTTGACCTCGCGATCCACCCGCCTCGGCCTCCCAAAGTGCTGGAATTACAGGCATGAGCCACTGCGCCCAGCCAATTTTGTATTTTTAGTAGAAATGAGGTTTCACCATGTTGGTCAGGCTGGTCTTGAACTCCTGACTTCAGATGACCTGCCCACCTTGGCCTCCAAAGTGCTGGGATTACAGGTGTGAACCATCGTGCCCGGCCCTTGTGGAAGTTCTGTGTTGTGTAGCCCTCTTCTTTCTTGCTGCCCATGGTCTGATTTCTACCTGTTGTCCTGCCCCTATACACCCACAGGCTTTTGCAGGACCTGTTCCCCAAAGCAGCAGAGCTGTATGAGCGTGTGGCCTCCAACCGTGAGCACTGGACCAAGGTATCCCACAAGTTCACCATCCGCGGCCTCCCGAGCAACAACTCGCTGGACTTCCTGGATGAGGAGTACGAGGTGCCTGATCTGGATGGCACTAGGGCCCCCATCAATGGCTGCTGCAGTCTTGATGCTGAGTGATCCCCTCCAGGGACACTTCCCGGCCCAGGCCACCTCCCACAGCCCTCCACTGGCCTGGCCAGATGCACTGGGAACAGAGCCACAGGTCCTAGGTCCTAGACCAGGACTTCCTGTGTGACCCTGGACAAGTACTACCTTCCTGGGCCTCAGCTTTCTCGTTTGTATAATGGAAGCAAGACTTCCAGCCTCACGGAGACTTTGTAATTTGTCCTCTGAGAGCACAGGGGTGACCAATGAGCAGTGGGCCCTGCTCTGCACCTCTGTCCACACCTTGGCGAGTCTTTCCCAAGCCATTCTTTGTCTGAGCCCCTTGATGGTTTCTCCTTGCCCCATTCCTGTCCCACCAGATCTTTGCTCCTTTCCCTTGGGGGATTCCTACCCCCTGGGGTCTCCAGGATCCTCATGGAAGGGGAAGATGAGACATCTGAGTGAGCAGAGTGTGGCGTCTTAGAAATAGTCCTTAGTTCTATGGGAGGACTAGAAACAGCCATGGGGCGAAAGCCCCCTGAAGACCACCACTAAACCGATGGTGGGATTGGGACCTGGGGGATACAGGGTCCCCAGGAGGAAGCTGCCAGAGGGGCAGCTTAATGCTCTGTGGAGAGAGGGCTCAGGAAGAAGGCAGGATGGGGTTGAAGGGCAGGAGGGATTCCCGTACTGGGAAACAGGCCCAGGTATGAGCCAGCCTTGCTTCCTCCGGCCTGTGTGACGCTGGGCAAGTCTTTTCCCCTGTCCGGGCCAAACAGGAGGATAAGACAATCCATGCTCTAAGATCCATTTTAGATCAACGTCTAAAATAGCTCTGTAGCTCTGCGGAGTCCCAGCAGAGGCTGTGGAATGTTTCTGCCACCCTAGGGCACAGAGAGCCCAAGCCTGCATCCCTCAGAGCCCCCTGCGTCCCTCAGAGGTGCCCCCCTTGGCCTGATCCCCTTCCCCATTCCTGCAGCCAGTGAGAGACCTGGCCTCAGCCCTGGCAGGGCTCTCTTTTCAAGGCCATATCCACCTGTGCCCTGGGGCTTGGGAGACCCCATAGGGTCGGGACTCTTGAGTCAGTCCAGTCACTGGCTTCTCTCTTTTTCTCCGTTTCGTTCTGTGTGCATTGTGGGGTGGGGGAGGGGGGCCACCTGCCTTACCTTTCTGAGTTGCCTTTAGAGAGATGCGTTTTTCTAGGACTCTGTGCAACTGTCGTATATGGTCCCGTGGGCTGACCGCTTTGTACATGAGAATAAATCTATTTCTTTCTACCAGTCCTCCCCTATGGGGCTGTTTGCGGACTTCGTGCTTGGGGTGGGTGAAGGGGGGGAATAGAACTGGGAGAGGCAACTGCTCTTTGGAACTCCATGGCTTCCCGAGTCCCCCACCCTTGGTGCCTAGCCCCTCTTCTGGGAGAATCATTTAGACCTGCTGGGGTACTCCCTGGGCTAGCCCTGTGCCAGATCACGGAAGCTAAGGGGTGGGTGGCAGATGGGAAGGCCTGGCCAGGGAGCAGTGATGGGACACGTTGGCTGGCAGAGACTGTGGAGTAGACGGAAAACTGAGAGGTAGAAGCAAGCAAGGCTGCTTGGAGGAGGTAGCCTGAAGCTCGTCCTAGACCTTCCCAGTGCTGGCCTGCCCTGGTCATGAGTGCCCATACGGCAAGGGCCTGGGCCTCTGAACCCTGTTCCTAGCTGCAGTGATGCCTACCTGTGTCCCAGCAAGTCCCACATCCCAGTTTCTCTGAGTCCTGCCAAAGGGCCACCCCAAGTCGGACTCCACACCAGATCCAGCCCCGAGTTGTGTCTAAGGAGTTAGTCCCTGCTTTCCTCCACGTGAGAGCGTTCACTTCCGCCCAGTCAAAGATGGGCAGACTTCAGGTTGGGGCCACGAAGTGGCTCTGCCTGGCAGTCTCCAGGCCCTGTCCCTGACTTACTTACCCCCATCTACCTGTTCATTTCTTCCTGATCAGTAAAGGTTAATGGGTTGAGAGGGCAGGCACTGAGGTCTCCTTTCTTGGTGAGAGCAGGAAGGAGATGTACAGGGCCATCTTGTGACCATCAGCCATTGCCAGCCTTGCCTTTGGGACCACAGAGCCCCTCTGCTTCCTCTGCAGCTCCCCCCACCCCTCTAGCCTGTCTGGGTTTGGAATCTGCTCCTCTGGCTGAATGGTCTCCAGGTCTCCAGCTTCCTTTAGTGCCATGTGGCTCCAGGCTCCTCCCCCTCCTGGCTCCTGCTTTGGGC
The DNA here is from genome assembly GCA_963573385.1 of Cacajao melanocephalus. Taxonomy (NCBI): domain Eukaryota; kingdom Metazoa; phylum Chordata; class Mammalia; order Primates; family Pitheciidae; genus Cacajao; species Cacajao melanocephalus. The sequence continues at coordinate 34,061 of CAUYLG010019467.1, read as the reverse complement.
TCCCTGAGTCTGTCTCTACCCTCTCACAGCACAAGACCCAGGCTTGGCCAGTGGGTCTACAGGTAGGGGTGGGAGTGGTCAGTTCGTGGACCAAGGCCAGTAAGAGATGGCTATTCTAATGGTGCCTAGCTGACCCCAGGGTCACTGTGGGCTGATGTAGCTGCTCTTCTGCCTGACCCCTAACCCTGAGTGTGTGCGCGTGTTCGTCTTCCACAAGCCTTCAGGCAAAGGGGACCTCGACCCTGCAGCTGCTGTCTGCCCCCAGCCCAACCCTCCTTTGAGGCCCATTCTGTGAACATCCTGTTTTTCAGCAAATGGAGGGAACAGCCACAGTTATTTCCCCGTGCCTGCGGGGTCCTGTGCTAGGGCCGAGGCTGACTTTATCTTTGTCCTGGTCTGGAGAGCCTCACAGTTTGATTGGAGAGTTAGATCCAAACTCAGATGCAGGCCATGACAGCACTATGGGGTGCCCCGCCATGGGGCTCCAGGCAGGATCAGAACACTGAGAACAACAGTGAGGCTTGAAAGATGAGCAGATGTTGTTTTCCTGCAGGCAAAAGGCAACAGGCTCTCCTGCCTGGTAAAAGAAACCACTTTTGCAAAGGCCTCTAGAAGGGAAGGGACTGGCAGGTGGAGGAGCTGAGGGATGGAGGAGGAAGCAAGGCCAGATCATGAAGGGCCTTAAATGCCAGCTTGTGGAGTTTGGCTTTATTCTGCAGGCAGTGGAGAACCAGAGAAAGGTTTTCAGTAGGAGAGTGACTCAGAAGTGCATTTTAGAAAGATGCCCCTGGAGAGCAGGGATGTGATTGCAAAGGGAGAGGGTGGGCAGGGCTTATTCTATGGGTGATGCTCACCCTGGGCTGGGCAAGGAGAGGAATTCAAGAGATGCTGGGTTGGCAGAATGTGGTGACCAGTGGGACAGGGGATGCAGAGGGAGGACTTGGAGGGGCCCTGGGAGGGGGGGTCTATGCCGCTCCATGACGAGCCATGGGGGCTCTGCTCAGCCTCACCCTCACCCACAACATGTATTGGGTAGAGCCTCTGGCAGTGGGGGAGCTCCCTGTGAAGGTGAGCAAGACAGCTGTCTGGGGTTCCGCAGGGAGGAGAGGTGGGAGGAAGGGAGGGAGGGCAGATGGGAGGAGGCTCTGCACAGAGCCCGAGGGTAGCCCTCACCAGGTTACAGAACACAAGGCTTGACCCCATTGGCTTCCTATAAGCAGTCCTGCCCTGCCAACTTAATGGCTCCATTTTGCATTTTATTTAAATCTCACAATGATTCTAGCAGATGCTATTAGTCTATTCTGCAGTCAAGTTGCCTGAGGTTCAGAGAGGTTAAGTAATGCACCAAGGTTAGGATGTGAGCCCCACCTGTCTGAATCCTCCCTCCCTCTCTGGGATAGAGGAGGGAGACTCAGAAGAACGGGGTCTCCATCTTCAGTCCTTGCAAAACTATTGTAGGGCATTGGGATGATGAGCACAAAGTGATTGAGGCCCCAGAGAAAAAGCTAAGAGCTGGGATCAACTCTTAGCATGTGTGTGTCTGTGTGTCTATGAGTTGGAGTAGTGGGCAGGGATAAAGGAGTGGGCGGGGTGGTGGCTTGTAGTGCAGCTCATGGCCACCAGGTGGTGTCCAGCCCTTACTGTCCTCACCTCCCCAGAGGTCAGAGAAGGGTAAGGGTGGGGCGGTGGGGAAGGGGAGTGTGGTTGGCAATCTCACTCCTGTCCATTCACATACAGGTTGAGTAACCCTAATCCAAAATACTTGGGGCCATATTTAAGATTTTTTTTTTTGATTTTGGAATATTTGCATATACATAATGAGATATCTTGGGAATGAGACCCCAAGCTAAAGACGAAATCCATTTATGTTTTATATACACACAGCCTGAAGCAGTTTTATACAATATTTTAAATAATTTGTGCATGAAATGAAGGTTGTGCACATTGAAGCAAGTGTGGAATTTTCCACTTGTGGCATTATGTCAGTGCTAAAAAATGTTTTAGATTTTGGAGCGTTTTGGATCTCAGAAGGTTGCATTAGGAATTGAGGATTAAGCTCTGATTTTTTGTCTTACCCAAATTCCTACCTAAGGGTCTAGGGAGCCATGCCCTACAAACCATACATTCTCATCAGATGGGTTTTGTTTGACCCTATATGTTGTGACTTACTTTTCAATCTGACTCTGGCATAACATTATGAGACAAGGAAAAAATATTTAATCCCAAAACGTATTTCCTTGCCATATCTTGAAATTGCCCTGCAAAGTCTCTTGTGAGAAAAATCCACATTCTATAGAGATTCTCCTTCCCCCTTTGTTTTCCTTCCTTGCTTTCCAGATCCAGGAGATAATCAACTAAGTAAGAGCCAGGCACCCTTTTAAGTCTGAACTTGCTTTCTCTGAAGTCTGCTATCTGAGAGCTTCCTCTGCACAATAAAACTTGGTCTCCATAATCCTTCATCTTTAACCTGAACATTCCTTTCTATAGATCCCAGGTCTTTAGACAAATTCAGCCAATCGTCAACCATTTCTCATCTATTCCAGATATTAGCCTCTTGTCAATTTTAAACATTGAATAACATCTCCCCTTCTAGCAGCTCTCTATTAACCTTATCCTTGACATATGTCACTGAACAGCAATCCACAATTTCAATGTAATTGAATTCACAAATTGTTTTTCTTATGGCTTGTCCTCCACGCCCACAAAGATGCTCTGTTTTCTTCTGCCGACCTGACATTCTCACCTTTCATGCTTAGTCTATAATCTGCCTGGCATCCACCTGTGTGTGTGATGGTAAGCAGGGATCCAGTCTTCATTTCTGCATATTATGAGTGAGTTTTCCCAACAATCCAGCCTTTCCCCCTAGAGATGACGGTCCCATCTTTATTGGGTAGTATTGTGAAGTTCCTAGTTGTATGTATGCTCCTCTCCGAGCTCTTTACTCTGTCCCATTAACCCTTTCTTCTGTCTGGCACCAATATCACTTTTTTTGCCTACCCTCGTGATGGATTACAGTTATCACTTTTGGCTGAGTGCAGTGGCTCACACCTGTAGTCCCAACACTTCGGGAGGCTGAGGTGGGAGGACCACTTGAGCTCAGGCACATTTACCTGTGCAGACTCTATACAACCTATACTCTATACCGTACACAACAATACAGACACCACAGGCAAAATAGGAACTGTTTCCAGGAGGCAGCTGGAGGTGAATGGGCCCTGTTGGACAGAGAAATCCCCACAAGCCAGCAAGAAGAGGACAGCAACCCCAATAGGAAAAGCCCTGAATAAGCTATTTATGGAGGAGATGCTCAAATTCATTGATTATCAGAGAAGCAGAAATGAAAACAAGAAGATATTTTACACCTGTTAGATTGGCGGAATTCAAAGAGCCAGATGGTGTCAATTCTTTTTTTTTTTTTTTGAGACAGAGTCTCATTCTGTCACCAGGCTGGAGTACAGTGGCCTGATCTTGGCTCACTGCAACCTCCGCCTCCCGGGTTCAAGCGATTCCTCTGCCTCCGCCTCCTGAGTAGCCAGGACTACAGGCGCGTGCCACAGCACCCAGCTAATTTTTTGTATTTTAGTAGAGACAGGGTTTCAGTATGTTGGCCAGGATGGTCTTGATCTCCTGACCTCATGATCCGCCCGCCTCGGCCTCCCAAAGTGCTGGGATTACAGACGTGAGCCACCACGCCCAGCTGATGATGTCAATTCTTGACAGGTATGTGGGAAATGGACACTTTCACACAGTGCCCATGGGAATGTAGACTGATGCAGCACTTCTGGACAGCCACAGGGCAGTACTCAAAGTGTCTAGATTCCCTAGATCAGCAGTGCTGCTCCTGGGTATATACCCCAGGGAAATCCTCTCACAGGCTCAAAGGGCACAGGAATGAGGATGCCAGCTGAATGTACAGCATGTTGATGGACAAAAAGGGGGGTATGCACACCACAGGGTATTACTTAGCAGGTGGAAATAATGTATAGACACACCTATAGCAGCATGAATCCTAAAAACATATAGCTGAGTGAAGAAAGGGAGAAGGAGAATGAGATCTATCATATTCTACAATTTACATGAACTAAAATATAGGCATTCAGAATTACAGCATTCATTTTATAAGAACTCTTATCAGCAAAAGGCTACACATTAAGTACATAATTTCTTTTGAGGAGAAGAGAAGTAATAGCAGGGGAGAAGGAGGATGAAAAGGAATCCGTAAATAAACCATGAGCAGGACCCAAGATGGACCCATAATGGTTCCACACTGTGAACTCAGCAGTAGGATTAGCTCAGCCCTCTGCACCTGAGGTCTGGGGAACACATATCCTAGGCACGAGAAGCACACCTGCCCCCAGTCAGCCTCCTCTGTGTTCCTTAATTGTTCTTGTTTGAGAACGCACCTGTCTCTGAAAGCAGTCTTTTCTGATTCCTGGCTGGTAGAAAGCCTTGCTAAATGCTTGCTTAGTGACGGAAGGAATACGCACATGGATGAATGCACAGATGAATAACCGTTGAAGGAGAAATGAGCTAATGATTGAATTAGTAAGTGAATGGGTGAATGAATGGATGGGCCACTGAATAAATGAGTGAGTGCCAGAATGACTGAGTGAATGAATAAAGATGTTAAAGAGTGACTGGCTTGGGTGAGTCAATGCCTTGATGAGTGAATAGATGGGTGAGTGAATGGATCATGAATGAGGGAGCCTGGCTGTTTGCCCAGACCTTGGGGAGAGCTCACCTGACAGGCAGGCACAGTTGAGGTGGTTGCAGGTCTGTTTGGTGCTCTGAAGAGTTACTAGGCTGCATGCCTGCCCCATCAAAGGAGAGGCTGGCAGCCACAAAACCCTACGGGGGCCGGGGGAAGTAGCACCTCTTAGGAAGCCTGACAGGGTGTGGATGGAGGCCCTGAAGCAGTTCTGTAGGGAGAAAAATGCAGCGTTCCCAAAACTGAGGACTATTCCCTGGAGGCAACTGGAGGTGAGTGGGCTCTGTTGGACAGAGGCCTCTATCCTCCCAAGCTCGAAGTGGAGGCTGTCCACACCTGGGAATACTACCTCCCAGGGTCTCCACAGCAGCCCCCCTGCCCTGTAGCAGTGGCAGGGCCCAGGTCAGGTAGAAATGCAGGGCCTGGAAGGGGAAGTGCCTTATGTAGAGCTCCCAGAAGACTCTGCCTGTCCACAAGGGCTGGCTCGCTCTAAGTTCAGGGCATTGGACAAATTGATGTTGGCCAGGGCTGGGCTTGTAAGCTGGGGTGGGGCGGGGTGGATGGGATGGAGTGTTGTGTGGTTGGGAGGGGAAGGGTAGAAAGTGGGACAGGTCTGGTGAGTTTCCCAGCGTGAGTGCTTCCAGGGCTCCCACAGCCCACATAGGCATCATCCCAGGTGTCGTGAGTCAAGGTCATGATGGTGAAGCCTCAAGTGTGGGGCAGGAGGGAGGAGGGGGCCTCAGCCTGGGCTGAGCCAGGCCATCAGCTAAGCCTATTTTGGGTTCTTTCCTGTGTTTATTTCATGTATTACTGCCAATCTCCTTAGACAGATGTGGAAAAGGAAGCTCGGAGAGCCTAGGGCCACCCAGCTAGGAAGTGGTGGAGCCTGAATTCAAACTCCAAAGTGTAGAGCTCCTAGGAGCAACCGCCTGTCCATCTCCTCAACTCAAGGACACTTCTGGGCTTCCCGTGGGCTTCCCTAGGAAACTCTCTTCAGGCACTAAGCAGAGCATTGTGGGACTCACCACATCTGTTTCCTACTTCTTAGGAGTCATAGTCATTACATAATATGCAATGCCTTGAAAACTTTCATTTCATAGATTTTGCCCGTTTTTTGTTTATTATTTTAGACAGGAGGGTAAATTTAGTCTTTATTAGTCTATTTTGGATAGGAGTGCATGTCTATTTCATTAATTTGTTTTGCTATAGAATACTCCATGTTTGAATATGAATAGACATTTGGATATGAAACTTCTGGTCCTTAGGAAAAATATTCCCAGAAAACCCTTGTATATGTATATATGTTTTGAATATACCATTATATGAATATATTAGAATTTATTTCTTCATTTCTATTGTTAATGCACATCTTTAGGCTTCCATCTGGGTGATCATTCCTTTTGACTTGAAAAATACCCTTTTAATATTTCCTTTAGTGCAGACCTGCTGCTGGTGAATTCTGTTATTTCTGTTATTAAGTGTCTTTGCAACAGAGCCCACCTCCTGCCCTGAAGGCAAGGTCCTCTCCCCTTCCAAGTGGGTGTTTTCTCAAGGGATTGGGAGAAAGAAGCAGGCATGCACCCTGTATTTTTAATTAAAATATAAAAAATAAAAAAAATTCTTCTTTATTCTTGAAGGATATTTTTGCTGCTATTGAATTCTAGGTTAGGAAGTATTTTCTTTTAGCACTTTGAAGATAACATTCTATTCTCTTTGGACTTCTATTGTTTCTGATGAAAAGTCAGCCATCAGACTTATTATTGCTTCTTTGAAAGTAGTACATGTTTTTCTCTGGCTGCTTTCAACAGTTTATCTTTATTTTTGGTTTGCAGAAGTTTTATCACAATATGCTTAGCTGTGGTTTTCTTTGTATTTATCCTGTTTGAGATGCATAGCATGTCTTTTTGTGTGTGTGGTTTGCAAATAGTATTTCTTGAATCTGTGATGATTTTGCCTTTCCTCAATCTAACTTCATCGAGTGTAGATAAGTGCATTTTCCATAATTCCCAAAGCATGGTAAGACAGTTGTACAAAATTCTACTAAAATCTTGGGATAACAGGAAAGAAATAATAATGCAGAGGTAAGAAAAATATTTTAAATTAACCACTATATGCTTGTCCTTAGGGTTTAAACGTAACATCCTTCCTTGGAAGAGAAGGGTCCCTGGTGGAAGTCTCTTTCTCTAGCTCCTGATCTATCACCAAGGATGTGTCCCTATTTGGAGTCAGGGCATTCTGCCTTCTTATCTGATGCCTGGTGAGATGGAAACTGGTTTCCCTCTAGTTTAGGGTATGCCTCTCAGTCAACACTTACATTTTAATGCAGAGCAAATTAGCATTTCTTTGTTTAGAACTCCTTCATATCAGAATAAGATTTTGGATTTACCACTGAGTAATCAAAATGTCTCTTAAAATATTTTGCACCAATCAATCAACCTGTTACCAAAGGTAAATTCTGTTTCCATTTCTATATCTCATATATATATATATGTGAAAAAATATATAAAATGAAAAAATCCCAGAAGCTTTATATAGACATTATCCTTCCTCCAACTCCACTTTTAGCCAGAAATATTGGGATCCAATCACAATTGGATATTGCTATTGATATTGATCACTCTAATATTTCTGTGGCTGTGGTGGGTCAAGGCCACATTACAATAGACTTTGTAATGATACAGGGGGAGGGGGCAGGGGCACAGAAGTTGACACTGGAAAAACAAGGAATCCACTTCATGCCAGTGGTGCTGATGTGGACCCTCCCCTTCGCCCATCAGAATAAAGGGGTACCAGTGGGCAGCGAGGGCTCCCCTGCCCTGGTGGATTTTTTGCTCTGTTTGGCCATTTGGCTCCCAGTGCCCCAGTATGAGAAGGCAGGAAGGCATCAGGGAGCTATCTTCATACTTGCATCTCTGCCTCCACCAGCATATTTGCTCTCTCAGCAGTGAACCAGACTGGAAGCACCCTTGAACCCTGGCCTGAATTTCCATTCTTACCAATCTTTCTACCCAAGCAAACTCTCTGTGATCTGGCCCAGCTCACTGGTATTTTTCCCAAATATATTTTTCCCACATATATTTTTCCCAAATAGCAGATAGAATTACCCACTTGCACAATCCCTTCTGGATTACCTTCCTGTTTCAGAAGCTGGAAAACTAAAATGACATTTTCTAGGCTCCACTACAGCTTGGGTTTCATGCGTGACCTGAGTTCCACCAAGAAAGTGCCCCAGTCAGATGTGGAGGTGGAAGTACATTCTAGGCATTGATGACTGCATGCAGGTAGGTAGAGTCATCTGGAAAGGAGCTGTGACAGAGGTGTCTGGGTATTTCAGGGCTGTCCATGGAGGAGTTTCTAACATCCAGAACCTCTCATGGGTGCCAAGTTACAGGTAGTGTTGTTTCCACTAGAAATTCCTGTGGTATCGTTGGGCATTTTGGCTAGCTGCATTGTCCCTGCCCTGCTGTCTTTGGCTGTGTAGCACTAAGCCTAGTTCTCTTCCTCTGCTTAAACCTGTATGGCGTAAACAGCTAAGAATGCTGGCTGGTGCATGTTTCTTGAAGCACTGATCCCATTGGTTGCAATTGCCTGTCTTCTCTAATATAACCTGAGTTCCTTGAGGGGAGAGACTAAGTCTAGTTCATTTTTATGTCCTTAGCACACAACCCAGAACCAGAGACTGAGAATGGACTCAGCAAAAATTCACTGAAAGCTTAAAGAAATGTGAGTCGTTTTTATCAAAAATCCAATCTGAGCAATTGTATCTACTCAGGAGCCCTGGGCTGGCCTGCAGAGCTTCAGCAGTATCGCAGAGGTGACCATAGCCAGGCCAGTCACCTCGTTCAATGGAAGAAAACAGTCTGCCCAGCAAAAGCATGCCTGCATGGTAAACAGCCAGGCCTCCCATCAATGGAAATCATGTTCACGACGGAATCCTGCTTGCATGACCAGCTGAACGTGGGTCAAAACAAAGTGGTTTCCAGGACGCCGGCAGGATCCAGGATGCAAAATGACATTCACTACGAGTGGGGCATATGAAAGTAGGTCAGAGGAAAAGAACTGAATTTATACTATGTTGCCATCAAATAAATTCTAAAATATCACCAATGGAAAAAATGCTCCTTAAAGAAATGTCACCCCAAACTGCCCTAAGCATCTGTTTTTTATCTCCCTGGTTCCTCCTAGTGACCAAAACACAGGCCCCCAATTTTGTGTTCTCTCTTAAGCTTTTAGTTTTCTGTGTCACTGTTTTAAGTTGTGGGATGTGCTTCCCATGGACCCTGTTGATGGCTGGCAGCTGCCGCCAAGGGAAGCATCTGGACAGTAGAATGCAGAGGTTCAGGGTGTGGCCTCCATGTCAGGCAGACCTGGTTCAATTCCCTGCTTTGCCATTTTCTTGCTGCATGGCTTTGTGTAAGGCTCTTAACTTCCCCGAGCCTCAATTTCCTCATCTATAACATGGGAATAATAATAATAAACCTTCTTAAGAGATAAACAAATGATCAACAAACATACGAAAAACTGCTCAGCATCACTAATGGGGAAATACAAATCAAAACCACAGTGTGATACCATCTCATTCCTGCAAAAATGGCCATGATCAAAAAATCAACAAATAATAGATGTTGGTATGGATGTGGTAAAAAGGGAACACTTTTACACTGTTGGTGGGAATGTAAACTGGTAAAACCATTAAGGAGAACAGTGTGGAGATTCCTTGAAGAACTAAAGGTGGAACTACCATTTAATTCAGCAGTCCCACTCCTGGATATTACCCAGAGGAAAAGAAGTCGTTATACAAGAAAGATATTTGCACACACATGTTTATAGCGGTACAGTTTGCAACTGCAAAAATATGGAACCAGCCCAAATGCTCATTGATCAATGAATGGATGAAATCGTGGTATGTATGTACATATTATACATATATATTATACACACACACATATATATATATATGTATATATACACATACACATACACACCATGGAATACTACTCAGCCATAAAAAGGAATGAAATAACGGCATTTGCAGCAACCTGGATGGAATCTGAGACCATTATTCCAAGTGAAGTAACTCAGGAATGGAAAGCCAAACATCGTATGTTCTCACTCGTAAGTGGAAGCTAAGCTATGAGGATGCAAAGGCATAAGAATGACACGATGGACTTTGGGGACTTGGGAGAAAGGGTGGGAGGGGGATTGAGGGATAAAAGATTACACATTGGGTACAGTGTACGCTGCTCAGGTGCTAGGTGCACCAACATCTCAGAAATCACCACTAAAGAACTTATTCACGTAAGCAAACACCACCTGTTCTCCAAAACCTAGTGACATTTTAAAAAAATAAACTTTCTCAAGGCTGCTGTGAGGATATTTAAGGCATGAGAGGCTTCGGCCACTGTGAAAGCTGCAGCTGTCTGAAGTGCAGGGCTTCATAAAGGCGCATTTCTGGGAATGAGGGAGCTCATTCCTTATTTTGTCTTCAGACAAAGTCTGAGGGGCTGGAAGGGACTCCCAGGAAGAGGGCTTTGGCTTCAGACACAGAAAGAACAGAAGAGACTTGGGTTCAAAATGGGCAATCATGGCATATACACCAGTGGATTTACCACTGGTAAATCATATGTACCACTGGTAAATCCATATACACCAGTGGATTTACCCCTCGCTCCCGGTTAGTAGCTGCTGTGGGTTGAACCGTGTCCTCCAATCTCTAGATTTGTGCAAGTCCTAACCTCCACTACCTATGAGTGTGAAATAGGGTGTTTTTTTGAAGATGTGATCAAGTGGCCGGGTGCGATGGCTCACGCCTGTAATCCCAGAACTTTGGGAGGCCGAGGTGGGCAGATCACCTGAGGCCAGGAGTTCAAGACTAGCCTGGCCAACGTGGTGAAACCCTGTCTCTAAAATAAAATAAAATAAAATAAAACAAAATAAATAAATAAATTGAAAAAAGAAGATGTGATCAAGTCAAGATGGATTATATTGGATTGTAACGGGCTGTAATCCAGCATCTGGTGTAAGAAAACTTATGAGAAGAGGGAAATGACAGAGACACACAGGAAGAAGGCCAGGCGAAGATGGGGGCAGAGACTGCAGTTGTGCTAAGGAACAAGCCGAGGAACCCAAGCTGGCAACCTCCAGAGGCTGGAAGAGGCAAGGAGAGATCCCTAGAAGCTTCAGAGAAAGCACGGCCAGCTCCACTGTGATTTCAGCCTTTCTGCCCCCGGAACGGTGAGACCATACACTTGTGTTGTTAAGTCACTCGGTGTGTGGTAGTTAGTTCCAGCAGCCCTAGGAAACCAACACAGTGGGGGGTCAGGGAGGGACCCCTCCGGTCACAGGACACAGATGGATGGGAGGGAGGAGGAGACTTAGCTGATGACCATCATTTTCCAGCTTGGCATCTTGGGTCCAGCTGGCAGGATAGCCCAGTCCCTGAAGACCATCTGGGATGTACACACAAGTGTCTGGTCCCCTTGACTCAAGGTGGTGCAACTGCTCGGTGCCATCTATGATTTGTGCTCCAGACCCTCCTTCCCCAAACAGGCCATGGCTGCAGCCACCTTAGACCACATCCTTCTGCAGCTCTTTCACGTTTCCTGGCCTGCTTGCCTCATTCCCTGACAGGTTGTTTCTACAGACCCATCCATCAACCAGGTGGTCATCTATCTCTCGCAGAAGGCTCATTACAAACTTCCCAGCCCAGCCCTGTGCTGGCTGCTAGGGGAGAGGGGAGAGAGCATTAAGGCAGGGATCCTGCCCTGAGGGAGCTCACAATAACCTGAGTGAAATGTTAATGGATTCATTCAACATGTGTTTATTGAAAACATACTATGCGCTGTCCCTGACCAGGCACTGGAAAGTCTGCAGAGGTCACCAAAACCAGACAGCATGCCCACAGACTAGAGAGAAATAGACACAAATCAAATAAAACCAAAGCAACAATAAAACTGCAACTGCGCCATTAAGGAAAACTGGATGATGCCACAAGAGTCTATCTGAGGAGGATTTGACCTAATTATGGTGGTCAGAGGGATCACACTAAGGGGAGAGACGCCTGCGCTAACACCTGAGGTCTAAGAGGCAAAGGGAGAAGAAATAGTTTGTACCAAGATCTGGAGGCAGGATGAAGCCCAACAAGAAGGAGGAACTTAAAGAAGCTTTAATAATTTGTTATAAAGGATACAACTCAGGAATAGGCAAGTGGAAGAAATGCACAGGACAAGGTCTGTAGGAAGGGGAATGGAGCGTCCATGGTTGGGGGTGGCCATAGAGTATGAAAGAGAGGATTGTTGGGAAGATGAGGCAAGGGAGGCAGGCAGAGGCCAGGCTGTGTTAAGGAGTTCGGGCTTTATCCCAAAAGGAGTGAACATTAAGGGTTTTAAGTAGGCAGGTGATCTGATCAGAACCTGGTGTCTGCAGCACAAAGAGTCTGGTGACAGGTTCAGTGCGATGGGAAGACCAGGCAGGGGGCTCCTGCAACAGCCCAGGTGAGAACATAATCGTTCCTTGGCCTGAAGTCACGGAGGAGAGAGAGAAATGCACAGATTTGACATGCTCTTGGTCATGGGCTGGGTGTGATGTGTGGAAGGGAAAGAGAGGTTGGCGACTCTCCGTTTTCTGGTTTGTGTGACTACATAGATGTCAGTGCCATTTTTAGGAGAAGAAGTCATGAAAGAGGACCAGATCTGGGGGAGAAAATCCTGAGTTCAGACAAAAGTTCTTTATAAACCATAATGGTTGCAGAAATGTCAGCTGTCACCATGTACTCATTTAAAAAATATTTAACGAATGCTTGCCATCTGTACCAGATGCTGGAGATTAATGGGAAAGAAGTTAAGCTGGATGCACAACCGTGGGAAGAGTGTAGAGAGATTAAGAGGGCACCATGGTTGATGTTTGGGGTGGGTGAACACGTCGAGGTGCTGGGAGGGTGGCACACTTGGAGAGGGCATCGAAGCGCCACACCCCTTCCTACATATGATGCCGTTCTTCCACTTGGCTATTCCTGAGTTGTACCCTTTATAATAAATTGGATAAGAAAGATGTTACAGTTATTGACCCCTTGAGAAACATATATTACAACTGGCTGTTCTGCATCACCTAACCTCTTAAATGTACACCTGGATTATGGTTACCACAATGGCCTGTTTTGATGAACTTCAGTCTAATTACCCATATTGACCCTTGTTTTGTTTTTTTTTAGATGGGAGTCTTGCGCTGTCACCCAGGTTGGAGTGCCGTGGTGTGATCTCAACTCACTGCAATTTTTGCCTCCTGGGTTCAAGTGATTCTCCTGCCTCAGTCTCCCAAGTAGCTGAGACTACAGGCGTGCAACACCACACCTGGCTTTTTTTTTTTTTTTTGTATTTTTTATAGAAATGATGTTTTGCCATGATGGCCAGGCTGGTCTTGAACTCCTGGCCTCACGTGATCCACCTGTCTCGGCTTCCCAAAGTGCTGTGATTACAGGCGTGGAGCCACTGCACCCAGCCTAGAGATTACATTTGTAAGAAAGGGGACATTGGATGAGAGATGTACATAATTAGAGGAGGTAAACTCATCATGGTGGCTGTTCATGATTTTTTGCAATCACCAAGTTTTTGGTAATGCTTGATGGCACCTTATGTCACCTTTTTTTTTTTTTTTTTTTTTTTTTGAGACAGGGTCTCACTCTATCACCCAGGCTGAAGTATGGTGTCATGATCTTGGCTCACTGCAATCTCCACCTCCCGGGCTCAAGCAATTCTCCCCCTCAACCTCCCGAGTAGCTGGGCCTACAGGTGGGTGTCACCATGCCCAGCTAATTGTTTTGGATTTTTTGTAGAGAAGGGGTTTCATCTCATTGCCCAGGCTGATCTGGAACTCCTGGCCTCATATGATCTGCCCACCTCAGCCTCTCAAAGTATTGGGATTACAGGTGTGAGCCACCACACCCAGAGAGGTCAGCATTAACATTAAAGGCAGCAGAACTGGTAATCAAAGAATGGCAATTATTTAAAGTGTTGGCTACTCAGACTTGTTCTGCCTCTCAGAAGATGACCTCATGGAAGCTCTGAGTACCCAGATGCCAAATCTCTGCTGGAAGAGAACAGGAAGCAAATCTTGATGAAAGATGGATTACTGGATAAATAAATACTGCAAATGCCAGAAGTGAGCCTAAAGTTTTGAAGAGAGGGCCATCCGAATGGAGGGGACGATAGACCTCCTGAAAACAAGCTCTGCCTGGATCCTGACTGTGAGTCAGTGCAGCAGAAACTGAAGCAAAGATTCACCAAAGCTGAGAATACCTGATACCGCTTGTTGACACAGAATGTTCGGATATTGACGGACCTGGAATGGAAAGTGGCCCCACAATCCCTCCACGGGAGTGAAAAGCTGGTCATTAACAAGGGCACGTCTCCTGATCCTTTTGGTTATGTGACTAAAGGCAATTGTAATTTGAAAGAAGAAAACTCAAATGGGGAATTTTTCCATAAGGAAACTGCTTAGGCTCTGGGCACAAGGCCCACATACTCACACTCAAGGTACTATGAGTAAAGAATCATCATTTCTTGGGGCATTTTACAAATGACAATGTGCAAAGACATACACTGATTAAACTATTGGTATCTGTATTTTCTTTCACATATGGTCTTTTTAGGTAATAGTCTTTGTAAAAGTCAACAAGCATCCCTTGCTTTCCGGCAATTTGCCTTGTTGAGGAATAAAATATATTCAGAATAACCAGGAATTAGCTTGTACATCATGTTGGAGAAACCATATCTAAAAGAATTAGAGGCCAGGTGTGGTGGCTCACCCGTGTAATCTCAGCACTTTGGGAGGCTGAGGTGGGTGGATCACAAGGTCAGGAGTTCGAGATCAGCCTGGTCAACATAGTGAAACCCCGTCTCTACTAAAAATACAAAAAGTTAGCTGGGTGTAGTGGCAGGTGTCTATAATCCCAGCTACTTGGGAGGCTGAGGCAGGAGAATCGCTTGAACCCGGGAGACAGAGTTCTCAGGAGTTCTTGTTATAAGAGTGTAAAATGAAATCCAAAATGGAGTTGGTTATGTCAGAGGCCTCTAAAAAGGAGCTGGGAGAGCATGAGGAGTTGGGCCCCAATCAGATACACACTTAGCTGGAATTTCACCTGTTCAACTGGGCCAAGTCACCAACATTCTTAAGAAGCAGCTGCATTTGGCCAGGTGTGGTGGCTCACACCTGTAATCCCAGCACTTTGGGAGGCCAAGATGGGTGGATCACCTGAGGTCAGGAGTTCAAGACCAGGCTGACCAACGTGGCGAAACTCCATCTCTACAAAACAAAACAAAACAAAAAAAAGCAGCTGCATTTAATTTGAACATTTTATACTAGGACTGATCATAAATCTCCTGGGGAGACAGTCATGTCAAATTCAGCTAATCATCACCTAAGAGGCATTCTAAACTGTCAGCCAGCCACATCAACATGGACTGTGCCAAATTCTTCTCCTTGTATAGGCTTACAGTAAACTTTCATAAGCTCCTGCTCAACCTCGCTTGGACAGAACACGATTTAGCTGCTTGCTAAATTTGTGACTCCCAAATTGCAATCCTTAAGACCCTAATTAAAAAGACTTCTCTTGTGTTTGTCACTCCACAGTGTTGGTTTTATTTCTCATTAGTTGACAAGAGTAATAAACCATAATACCTACTGATATCTGTTACTTGCAGCTAAAAGCAACCTGATGCAAAGTGGTACCCAGCTGGAAAGAGGCCGCGCTGGACATGAGCCCATGTTAGTCCTAATATTTATACATTTATACTAAACACCAAGACAGGCATAAGTATAAATACTGGGAACAATTCTATTTGTCTAGGACAGTATTTCTCAAAGTGTGTTACTTCCATGAGATGCTCTCTGCACAAAGGGCTTCATGGTCAAATGAGTTTGGGAAACATGACATGCTATACTCTTACCAATACATATCAATTTTGGGAGTCCTGCAGTAACGAAATCTGTCTTGGGTTAATGTGGGATTTTTGGTTTGTTTTTTGTTTTTCCGAAACTCATATTGAGGTCTCCCAGATGTTCCACATAACACAGTTTAGGAAAAGCTGATCTAACATAGGGAATGGTGTCTAGAGCATGAGAGGTCAGAATTGGGCTCTGGATAGGAGACCACACGTCTTGGTTTGCCTGTTGTTTAGTGTGATTATAATAGTGCCCCCTCTTACCCTGCAGAGTGTCACAGTTTAGAACGATCAACTGCGATCGGCTCAGCGCTGGCCAAGGAGGAAGGTTCCCCAAGTAAAGGAAGAAGGAAAGGGCCCTTCTGGATGAAGAGACACAGGACTGGCCTGCAGTGTGGAGGCTACACAGGCACCCACAGCTGGTACCCTCGCCAGGCCATTATTTCTTATGTGCTCCAGGAAGCAGGGCTGTCTAATGAGTTGCCTGGGCAGCAGCATAACCCACATGTGCAACCCATCAGGGAAGGCAGAGCCTTCGAAGAAGGAAAGAAAGCTGCCCAGTCCTGAGTTTGTTAATCCTTCCCCCTCCAGCTTTGAGGTTTTGGGGTTTTTTAAATTTATCACCTGTCTCCCTCATGAGAACGGAATCCTTTTGAGGTCAGGAACTGTGTGTGTTCTGTCCACAGGTATATTTATAGCATCTTCAGCAGTTTCTCATCTGTAGTAAAGGCCTAATAAATATATTTGTTGAGTGAATGAATCTGAGAAGGAGAAAAACATTTTTCTAAACCACCTTGTGCAGAGGATCAGCAGGGCGTTAACACTCACCCAACCTCTATTGCATGCTGGGGGCTCGCCAGGCAGCTTGCCTCCTTCAGCTCAACTGCCTCTCCAGGCAGAGATCACAGATGGCTAATGACAGCTCAACACAGCTACTCGACTTCTGAAGCCCTGGTCGAGCCTCTCATCCTCCAGGAAGTCTTCGCCATCGAAGGCGCTTCCCCTTTGTGGAGCCCCTGGGCTTTATGGTATCCAGCCATGAACTGTGTACTGTTGAGTGTGTTCTTTCATCAGATCACATCCCACTCCACTGTCAACACTTTCAGAAGGGAGGCTGCATCTCTTGTTTCCAGGTCTCCCTCACAGCACCAAGAGCTGAAGGGAAACAAGCCCCTCTCTATTTGTCAATGGATAGGTTTCTCTTAAAGGCTGTTCCAGCATGACCTTGACTTGAATACTCTTCCGGCAGCTTGTTTCTGCAGCTCTGGGTGCTCCGTGTCAGTTAGGAATGGCTTCAACAATCAGGACACTTAGATACTTCACATCAGGAGGGGTCTGGAGACAGGTCCCTGAGGCTGGGGTAGAGCATCTGAGAGCCCTCAGGGACTCAGACCGCCCTTAGTATGTTTGCTTGTTGCCTCAAGGTGCAAGACAGCTGGTGAAGTTTCAGACACTGTATCTCTATTCCAGTAGAAAGGGGAAGGTCAGCCCCGATGTCCTTTTGATCAGAAAAGCGAAAGCTTTCCCAGGAGCCTCTAGCAAACTTCTGCTTCACCTCGTTGTCCACATGTTGTTATGCGGCTACACCTAAATGCAGGAGAGCCTGCGAAATCAACTTTGTAGGTTTTCAGCCTCTGTAGTTAAGGAGACAAAGGAAAAGTGGCTTCACAATGAGTGAATGAGTGTACCATTAGTCCATCAACAGTGACCACTATACACTCTGTAGAAGGAAGAGAGGCAAAAGAAACCAGGCTTGATATTAACTCAGACTGGCCATTCTGAAATCTCCCTATGTAGGACCCAGCTTAGATTTATTTGTTTCCAGGGAGACACTCTAAGTTCTTGATTATATATAAGCACAGATGCCTAGAGATATAAAAGGCTCGGTCTGCGTCTTTCAGGCTGCCTCAGTCTGGTGGCGAGGATGGAAAGGGTTGGCAGAAATAAAGCAATCATCTCAATGTTGCGTGCTGTGGTGGTCTGTGCACAGAAGGATGTGGAAGGAGGAGAAGCTAACTGTTGGTGGAGGGTGGTCATGGAAGTCTACCCAGAAGTAGTGACGTATGAGATGGAAATGGCAGTTAAATATACGAAGAAGGATCTGAGAAGAGCGTTCCAGAAACGGAAGGTGCACGGGTAACAGCACGGTCCTGGGAAGCGAGCATAGCACATTTTGGGAGCATCAGAGAGTTCCATTTTGCTGCAGTGTAGGGTGCCTGAAGGAGGGAGAGGAAGCCGGCAGGTCTAGACCACCGAAGACATGATTGTGCTGTGAAAGGCTCAGTCTCCCCGTTGGCTGCCGGGGTAGATGCTGGTGGCATTTTCTGAGATGGGAATACTGAACTCAGTTGGGAATATGGAGTTTTGGAACCCCAAGCTGTTTCTACCTTACATATTTTCCAGGGTGGTCTCACCCACTCCCTCGACTTTACCTTGTGGCTCTGAAATCTACACTCCCTGTCCAGATCTTGCTTCTGTATTCCCAACATGCGTATCTAATGCACTTTTGGCTGCATGGCTCCATGTCCCAAATAGTAGCTTAAAACTAAAGCCATTTATTTAGTCCTGACTGAAGGTTGGAAATTTGTTTGGGCTCAGAAATTAATGTCATCCTCAAAACATAAAAGATGCAGGGGTGATGGTCCCCATGACATTCCCCATTTAATTCACCCATATTAATATCTCCAAAATCCACGCAGATCATCCAACAGGTGATGTAGTAATCACAAGATTCACATGGTAGCCTGAAATTCTGCTTTTATGATGAATACAGTATCTTCATTGGACTAGATCAGCACAGTCTCTGGCATCTTAGCTTTACCTCTGTTAATGTGTTCTTTTTCAGTCCCCCTTCTTAGTAATCGATTAGTAACCAAAGAAAGTTATCATGTATATGGAAAGGGTAATAATACTCATTCACAGCCATGGCCCCAAGCCTATGTTCACTCTCCTCTCTGTCACAATATAATCTGCTAAGACTTTGCTCATCTTTATTTTCTGTAGAACATCACTCTGATCCACTATATTGGTGACATCATGCTAATTGGACCTGGAAGATAGGAATATTGTATTACGCTGAATGTCCTAATGAGACACATATGTGTCAGAGGATGGGAGATAAACCCTACAAAGATTCAGGAGCCTGCTCCATAGGTAAAGGCTGGAGAGGGTCCAGGTCTGAGAAATGCTGAGACGTCCCTTCTGAGTTAAAGAACAAGTTATTGCACCTGACACTCCTTATCTCTAAGCAAGACACACGTGTTTCATGGGTACTTTGGATTTGGGAGGCAGCATATGCTGCATTGAGAATATTATCCCAATCCATTTACCAAGTAGTCAGAGATTTAACTTCAAGTGGGGTCCAGGGGAAGAGAGGGCTCTGCATTAGGACCAGGTTGCAGTGCAAGCTGGTCTGCTCTTTGGCTATAGTGCTAGAGGTATCCATGGAGACAGAGTTGCTGGGTGGAGTCTCTGGCAGGTCCCAGTAGGAGATGATGGCACAGACCTCTAGCTAGGCCATCCCTTCTGCATCAGAGAACTGTGCATTCAAAAAGAAGCTTCTGGTGTACTTCTAGGCCCTAGTGGTCACTGACCATGGAACAGACACCAAGCGATTGTGAGACAGGAGCTGCCTGTCATAAGCTGGGTCTAGTTAGATTCATCAAGTCATGATAAGATTAGTCAGGCACTGCAGCAATCCACTGTCTGATGGAAGTGGTACATCCAGGCCTGAGAAGCTCCAGAACGCACAAATTAGTCACACAAGCAGGTGGCTCAGAGCCACTGTCATGTAACCTGTTGCACTGATGTCTCTCCTGCAGCTCACACTTAGGGCTTCATGGGGCTTCCCTGTGACCAGATGACAGAGGAAGAAAACATCCAGGCCTGGTTCCTGTATGGATAGGCTCACCCGTAGGCTGATGTGAGCTGAAAATGAACTGCTGCCACACGATAGACCCAGGCAGGGGGTCACTAAAGGCAGTGTCGAAGGAAAATCCTCCTAGTGGGCAAAGAGCAGTGCATTTGGTTGTAAGCATTTTGTGAAGTGAGAAGTGGCCTAAGGTAGAGACATACACTTACTCCCGAGCAGTGTTGAGTCACTGGCTGGCCACTGAAAGGTGCACCATCTGAAGACTGGGAAGAGGCACAGGAATGGACCTACAAAGGTGGACACTGAGAGTGAAGACGTCTGTGTCTCACATCAGTGTTCCCTTGGAAGCCTCTACCTCAGAAGAAGTACTCAGCAAGCTGCTGGACAAGGTGACATCTCTGGTGGACGTCAGCCAGCCTCTGTCCTTAACCACTCCTGTGCTCGAGCAATGGACTCATGAATGGAGTAGTGACAGTGGCGGGGATGGAGGCCAAGCACTGGCTCCCATTCACCAAGACTGCTGTAGCCACTGCCTCTGCCAATTATCTAATGGGCCAGCAATGGAGTCCCCAGGAAGGCTCCATCTCTGGAGAAGATTGAATAAATTGATTATATCAGACCTCTTCCAACATGGAAGGGGAAGTGATTTTTCCTTACAGAAACTTAAACTGTCTCTGGGTTCAGGCTGGTTGTGCCATTTCGAGCTGCAGCCTCGATTGCTGTGATATGCTTAAATGATGCTTCCTTTTTTTGTTTGTTTGAAACGGAGTCTCGCTGTGTTGCCAAGGCTGGAGTGCAACGGTGCAATCTTGGCTCACTGCAACCTCTGTCTCCTGGGTTCAAGTGATTCTCCTGCCTCAGCCTTACGAGTAGCTGGAATTACAGGCATGTGCCACCACGCCCGGCTAATTTTTTGTATTTTTAGTAGAGATGGGATTTCATCATGTTGGCCAGGCTGGTCTCAAACTCCTGACCTCAGGTTATCCACGTGCCTCGGCCTCCCAAAGTGCTGGGATTGCAGGCATGAGCCACCATTCCTGTCCAACCCTCCCTTTTTTTGTCTATGGAAATACTATTGTAGACTGTCCTATTAACGAGACAGCCTGATGTGTGTATTATGATATAAAATAGCCAAAAATGGCTGCTGCCATGAACAACTTGTGGAGCAAATCAGGCTTAGTTTGATCTTTGCTGGGAGATGTATTTTATGAACTAGTCTTCATATGCCAATAATATAAAAATAAGTTTTACTGCAACAATTTGAGTTTGATTGCATTTTATAAGAGTTGTATTGAGGTTTCTGAAATGATTTAATTAAAAACCTCTATGTTCAGTGTTAAAAAAAAAAAAGAAACTTAAACTATCTCTGGATGCGGGTTTGCCTTCCCTGCCTACAGCACCTCTGCCAGCACTGACGCAGAGCTGACAGTGTTTCTGATTTCCTGAGACAGAACCCTGCCTCACATTGCCTCAGCCTAAGAGCCCTCACTTTATGGTGAAGAAGATATGACAGTGGGCACATTCCCACAGGATCCTTTGGTCCCACTGTAGAATGTCACCTGGAATTATCTGGTCTGAAAGGCTCAGGAAAGGCACTAGCCTAGAGATGACATCCCGAAGGGTCAGTGCACCTGGAGGGTGTGAAACATGCATGGAACCAATGGCTGTTATGTGGCTCTCTGTCTTCATTTGTTGGAATAAAGAGGTTCAGGAACCAAAGGGCAAGAGGAGGAGCGGCTCCTCTTACCATCATTTCCAGTGACCCACTTGCAGAAATGTTGCCTTGTGCTCCTACAACTTTAGGATCTGCTGGATAGAAGTCTTGGTTCACAGGAAGAGGTGAGCTCTTCCATCAGGAGACACAGAAGGGGTCCACCTGATCTGAAGATAAAACCACTACCTGGCCACTTTTGGACAAGTGGTTCAGAAGGCAAAAACAGATTTACTATGCTGGCAGAGTATAATTGACACTGATTTTCATGAAGAGGTATGGTTGTAGACACTTAACATGGATATAAAGGCGAATGTCTGGAGCTCAGGGGATGCATCTTGGTGCATCTTGGTTCATCTACACGCTGTAATAACACTGAATGGGCAATGAGGGACCCATGGCTTGACAAGGGCAAGGTGACCAAGGGTTCAGAGCCTTCAGGGACAAGGTCTGCATCACCACTTAACAAGCAGCTAGACCAACTGAAGTACTGAGAAAGGGCAAAGGAAGCTTGAAATGGGCAGTGGCAGTTACAGAAGTATAAATTCAAACTACACTGAGAGATTAATTCTCACTATATAAATTCCATAGTTGGATAGCAATTTCTTTTGGAGAAGTTGTGGGGAAAAAGCCTGCTCACACATTACTGAGGAAGTGGAAAATGCTACAATCCCTGTGGAAGGGAACATGACATTATCTAGCCAAATTACATGTGCATTTACCCATTTCTAGGAATCTATCCCAAGTCCACGCTGCCAAAAACTGGAATGGATATTGGCACAGGCTGCTCGCTGCAGTGGTATTTGTATTAGCAAAAGCCCAGAGGGATATCAACCAGAGAGCTGCACTTCTTTGTGACAGCTACTGGGCAGGGGTTGGAATCTGGAGATAGCACTGAGTGATTTATTTGTTTCTAGTTAATATGTACTGAGCACCTGTTGTGTATTTGAGAGTTTACATGTCACTCTATGAGAGTTTACATGTCACTCTATTTAACAACCTGCACTTTCTGGAAACAAATTTGTATCAGCAATCTTTAACACAGAAATTCTAATAATACAACATGAGAACATAACAAAAAATGGCAACAATTCTTTATGCACAAAGATATTTCCTGCTGTATTTTTAAAAAATATTTTATCAAAATTATATGGGCACGTGGTTAAAAAAAAAAAAGCACCAAGCAGTACAGAAGAGCTTATCATGTATAATGGTCTTGGCAATCCCCATTTCTCCACTTCCCTGTTCCCAATCTGGTCTCCAGAGACAACCAACCCCTTTGAACCATTTCTGGTTTTATATCTTAAAGGAGTTACTTTTATGTCTTTAAATAATGCATTTGTGTGACTCTGGATTTATCAAGGTAGATATTGGTATTGGCTTCCTGCTACTAAAACACCAGGGGTTTGGTCTAGGTCCTGTGCTCACTGCACAGAAAGCCAATGACTGAGACAATGAGTATTGCCAAGGAAGAAAGCTTTACTTGGGTGCTGTAGCTGAGGAGATGGGAGTTCAGTCTCAAATTCATCTCCCTGACTGGCTAAAACTAGGAGTTTATGTATCAGGGAAGAATATAGCAATGCATAAGAAAATAGGAACTAGAAAGGGGCAGGGAAGCAATCTGAGGGTCCGGCATCTTATTTCTGGATGCTTGATCTGTTCTTTGATACTTTTTTCTTTTTTTTTTTTTTTTTGAGAGGCCTGAAGGTCTCTTCCTGAGGAAGGAACTCAGATAAAACAAATATATTTCAAGTTTTAAGACCAGGAGGGTCAATTTTTATGTTTATTTAAAAAAAAAAAACTATGAAACAATTGGATTGGTTTCAATAGGATCTCTTCAAGAGCAAAAACTACTTCTTATTAACGTTTAGAGCCCCAGGACCTGGCCTTGGGACTGGCAGGGAGTGAATGTTAAAAACCATTTGTTAAATATAGGAATAACCTGAGTGGTCAAGGTAGGGGAAGGCACTCAAAGCAGAGAGGAAAGCAGGGATAAAAGAGCAGAGACCCATTCTTCCTGACAAACAGGACCTTGATTTAATTCAGGGCAGCTATGTCCCCAGCTAAAATTACCTCTCACACTCCCTTGGACCAAGGAGAGACCATGTGATCCTGTCCTAGCCAAAGAGATGTAAGTCAGAGTTGCTGGGTGGAGCTTCAGGGAAAGATTTTCAAAGGAAACCTGAGGAGTTGGCACATCATTTGGTCCTTTTCATCCTTCTGCATTCTTTCTTCCTGGAACAAGAATGTGATTTCTGGAGGTTTAGCAACTATATTGCAGCCACATTCTAAAGATGGAGGAACAAAATAATAGAAGGAGCTGAATTTTTGAAGGCATTATTCAATTTTACACCAGCCCAGAACTGCAGATCTCTAGATGGGATATTATCTGAGACTAATCATGCTTTTATTTGTTTCTGATTATATAATTAGGTTTTCTATTGCTTGGGGCTGCATGTCGTTTTTTACTGAGGGAGATGGAAAATGAATGGCTGAAAGTTGATAGTTGTTCATTGTACAGGAGTATTCATTACACTAGTCTCTCGACTTTTGTTTATTTCTAAAATTTTCCATAAGAAAAAGTTTAAAAGAACTATGGAAATAAAAAATACATATAAATCATCCTTGCAAAGATTATTTCCAAAAAGGATTTTTGCAACACACCTGGGCTTCAGAGGTTGTTGCTATGTCTAGTGACAGTAAGTCCTAACTTCTAAAAAGTCTGTGATCTTGATTGGTTGTCTCAATTAATAACAATTTACACTGCTGATGACATTTAAATTGACATCCTCATTTTTTGTGGGAGAAGGGCTGGGGGGAAGTACATATATCCATGAATTTTCTCTTTTTAGCCAGGAAGGGACCATTGGCACGCATCTTCTTCTATATACACGAGGTGAAATAAAACTACTCTGCTGGATTTCTTGTTTAAACAGAGTTTGAGAATTTTGTTTCATTTAAATTAATAAACGAATGGGAAGCTAAGAGCAGAGCTTGGTGATCCCATGCTGAACTCAAGCATGAGGCGACCAGAGGGAAGCAAAACTCACCCTCATGTATCGGACGCTTCTTGTGCAACACTCACATCCTGTCAGTCCAGTTTTGAACCCAGCCATTGCTGCAGCCACCAGACTTGTGTAGGCATAACCCAACAGCAGCACGCCTCCGCTTCAGTGTGTTCCTCTCACTTTTGCCCAGGATTTCTCTGAAGCCTCAGTGGGAAATGCCTGTGGGAACTCACAGGCACTCATGCATATGAGGCCTGAGTGTGGGAGGAATTAGCAAGGGACATTTGCTAAGAGGAGATGGGAACCAGGAGATAAATGCTCCCCACTTCCATCCTTCTGGTGGACAATTTTGGGATGCCTCTACACAGTCCGATGGGATCAAACCAACTCATTAGCCCCGCCTTGAACTGGCTTTCCTTCCTTCTCTGGGTCTAGCTTCCCACTTCCTGTAGAGACCAACTCATCCCAGTTTGCTTGTGACTTCTCTAAGTCCAGCACTGAAAATCTCACATATTAGGAAACCCTGCAGTCCCCAGAAAGCATGAACAGCTGGTCACCCTACTAGCTCTTCACTTTTGCACCCTGAAGTTACCTCCCAAATAAATCCTCTTCAAGCAACTCCTTGGTCAGGCTCTATTTTTGGAAGGGAACTCAGGCAATGATAATGCATTTGGGTCTTGACTGAGCACATACCTGTCTCGATTTGTTTCTAATCAGCTCATGAAACAGGAGCACTAGGAAGCGGTGGGCCAAGAACATCTACACAGCATCAGGAAGCAAAAACTGCAGTTTCTGTTTTCTATTGTAAATAGAAATTGTCCTGTGGATTTTCCCAGGTATTCTTGGGTATGAATCCACAGAATACTGGTAGAGTCCAATCTGTGAACCTGCCAGCCAAGCAGATCGGAAGAGCTCTTGTGCCTCTGACTCTTAGAATGAATGCTAAGAATCCAACTCTTAGGTTGGATTTGTAATATTCCAATTCTGGGTTGGAATTTTATCTGGGCCAGGCATGGTGGCTTATGCCTGCAATCCCAGCACTTTGGGAGCCCAAGGCGGGAGGATCTTTTGAGGCCAAGAGTTTGAGACCAGCCTTGGCAACATAGGGAGAACTTGTCTCTACTAAAAATTTTTTTAAAAATTAAAAATTAAAAAAGACAAAGAAGAAGAAAGAAAAAAATGATTAGCCAGGTGTTGTGGGGCACACCTGTGATTCCAACTACTTGGAGCCTGAGCCAGGAGGACTGCTTGAGCCCAAGAGTTGGAGGTTACCGTGAGCTATGAATGAGCCACAGCACTCTAGCCTGGGTGACAGATAAATAAATAAAATTTAAAAATAGAATTTTATCCAATTTGAAGCTAGAGTGTTTTCTTTCTGTTGGAATTAAGTTCCAGCTAAGTGAAGTTACCCTAGAGGATCCAAGAGGCAAAACTCTGAATCAGAGAAGGTTGTTTCGCACCAGAAACAAGGAATTCATGTCCTTAGAAGATAAATATGTGTATGACATTCAGGGATGCTGAGGTGGCTTTGTGTTTTTCTGAATAGTTTCTTCTTTCTTTTCCTTGAGGGAAAAATGCTACTGCTGAATCTTCAGATTGTCCAGTAATTTAATAATGTATTCTGTTGTGTGAGAGATTTGCTCCCCTGTGCAAAAGCCCAGCTGTGTTGGGTTTGCATTGATAGGAATTGAGGGATTGAGAGTGGGGAGTCCAAGAGAATTCTGAACCCCAACAGATTTTTCAGCTTGCTTGTTTCTGGAGGATTGGTCTGGACACACTATGGATGACAAAGACATGAGTTTGATATCAAAGGTACTTTGAATTATTAAATAATTAGGCCTCCTCTGTAGGTTTATAGAAAATATAGCTAAAATGTCTCTCTAGTGGACTTCCTATTCACAATGGCTTCAATAGACCACTGAGAGCTTATGTAAATCTAAGATAAAGGGATTCAACGTCTCCCAGGGGGAAAAATTAAGAAATTAAGCCTCACCTCCAATAATTTAAATGTGCCAGCTCTTTATGAAAAGACCTCCAGGCTGACAGAAAAATAAAAGAAAACCTTCCAAGCCACAGAACACCATGTTTGCAAAGAGACTGAAGCTGTAAATTGCACTCTGTAATTTATGTTAATACATTTAAATAGACTAAAGAAATTAGTCTTCAAAAGCATGAATCTTTTAACATTCTACTTAGAAAAATGACTTCTGAGTGAAAAAAATAAATGACTCAATTGAGTATTAAAAACTCTATGTAAGAGGTAAGTTTTATATTCTTATAAGAATAAAATGCAATACGTGTAAATAACCTTGGAAAATACACTACTAGGTTGTTATACAAATTTAAATACTATTCCTGTTTTCAAATCTAAGCCCTTTCTTCAAAATGTTTTTGGATAGGAAAACAGTAAAATCTAACTTTGGTTAACAGGCTTCAAGCTTCCTGCTGAGTTACAAAATAAATATGCAGATCAGGCCCAATAATATGCAGATTCACATCATGCCAAAAATTAGTAGTCATAAAGACTTTAAGAAATCCTTCAATCCTAAGACTTCTAATCAATACTTAGAGAGTCCTATTACTCTATCAAATAAACACAAGGGAGCCTTGAGCCACTCCGTCAGGTGGCCTGCATGCAGCCTTGGCCCAGTGCGTCCTCGCGGTCTCTGGATTGTGCGACTGCCTTCTGTGGCTCAGGGACAAGACGGCACCATCCAGCTTATAAATGACTGAAGACAGAAATCCAACATGGTCTTCTTTTGCATTCTCCAGTTGGAAACCCCTATGTACCCTCATTTTTTCTCTAGAGTTCTGTTTTTCTAAAGTAATCTGGAGACTGCTGAGTAAATGACCATGTGTGCACATATGACGGACATGCTTTCTTTTTCTTCTTCCTTCCTTTCTTTTTTCCATCATTCCTCCCTCCTTCGCTTCCTCCTTCCCTCCTGTCCCCTCCCCACTCCCCTCTCCTGCACTCCCCCCTCCCTCCCTTCTTCCTTCCTTCTTCCTTCCTTTCTTTTTTTAGAGACAGGATCTCACTGTGTTACCCAGGCTGGAGTTCAGTGGCACAATCATAACTACACTGCAGCCTCAAACTCCCGGGCTTAAGCAATCCTCCCGCCTCAGCCTCCTGATTAGGTAGGACTATGGGTGCACGCCATCACACTCTGCTAGTTTTTAGTAGAGGCAGGGGTCTCACTATGTTGCCCAGGCTTATCTTGAACTCCTGGCCTCAAGCGTGGCCTTCCAAAGTGGTGGGATTACAACTGTGAGCCACCATGCCTAGCCTACTTCTTAATTTTAGTTTCTTCACGGGTGTTTTCTCTTTATTTCATCTTGATGACACACAGCTTTCACAAGTCAAGGAAAACAACATACTGGCTTGGTGAAAACAGTTCCAGATCCACTTGGAAAGACTTGGAGTGCTCTGAGTTTCCGAAAGGGCAGGGTTAAATGTGCATCCTGGCCCCTGGGGCTGCACTTGCCTATCACAGACTACTAAACACCGATGGAGCAAACTCCAGTTGCTGATTCATCCTAGAGTCTTCACTATGCTGATTCAAAAGAACACCAGAGCATTTTCTAACCCGCACACAAATCTGCTCTGTGGATGGGAACCCTTCTACCCTCTCCTGCACACAACTGCTTCAATCAGTGTATCCCCCAAATGGTTCTCATTAGATCATTTTCGAGGGAATTACCAGGCACAATTTAGTTGTTTTAACCCTAAGAGAAAGAAATGTTGGTTTCAGCTGAGTCAGTATCTGGCATTTTAACTAGCTTAGCTTTCCCTGCCGCTCAGGCCAAGGGTGTGCCTTCCTGGACTGAAGGACTTTCACAGCCCAGCTCCGTGGTGTGGACCCACTGTCACTGACGACTGATTCTGCTCAGGTAACGCTCCCCCTCACTCTCAAGCATTACTGTCTTCTGGATATTGGTTTTATCTGACCAAGAATCTTGCCAGAATCCTAAATCTGCATGGGTCCCTGAGAATCCTTGTATTCAGGAGGATAAATATGTTCCGGGTATGAATGTGTATTTTGTGTGATCCTTCCCAGTTGACGAATTCGTTTTAAATATGCATAACAGAAACCCTCATGGCAAGAGTGCAGCTGAGGGAAGCAAATTAGCTTTGAAATTAGCTGCTGTTTTGGAGTTTGCTGTGATTTGGGGTTTGGGAGGAAAGGGAAAACAAGAAGTAAAAGCTCTCTAATCTTGCCTGTGTACACCCTTTATCACAGGGAGTTCTCCTTATTTGTTCTCCAGGTATCTTGCTTGCAGCAATGTGCCTTTATCAGTAAGCGATTTTACAGGCAAAGCTCTCAAATAATATACAGATATAGAGTAGAAAAGCAAATAAATATAAGGAAATTAAATGCCAGTGCCTGTGCCCTTAATATTATCTGTCAAGGAAAACCTTTTAATAAAATAAGTTGTATTGTGAATTTTAGTTAAAAGGTCCTCTCCCTGATGTTACCACGGTGAGAAGTAAAAATGCAAATGTTGGATTTCACATCCTGAAAGACTTTGAATTTAGTTTTTTAATCCCTGCAAAAGCCAAATGAAGTGAAATTTCCAAATTTCCTGAGTATTATTACTTGCACTAATATCTAAGAATATGCAAATGTAAATGTAAATATTCAACTAGTTGAATTATTTGAAAGAACAAGTATTTTATAAATTGGTTCTTGTATTACTAGAACTCATTGCAAAATTGTGTGCATTTATAGTTAATCCAGTTAAAGTGAATAATACTTTGTTACCATATTTCTCTTATGAATTCTTATCATCAATGTTTAATGTTAGCAATATATTTTTAAATCTGCAAGTGATTCTGATCATAGATGATCATTTACCCATCAACACAGAATATACATTCTTCTCATCTGTACATAGAACATACTCCAAGATCAACCACATGCTTGGTCATAATGCAAATCCCAATTTAAAAAAAATGAAATACCACCAACCATAGTCTCAGACCAGAGTGGAGCAGAAACAGAGATCAATACCAAGAAGAGATCAATATTTGCTTCTGAAAGACTTTTGGATAAACAATAAAATTAAGGCAGAAATATGAAATCTTTGAAATAAATGAAAACAGAGACACAACATACCAAAATCTCTGGGATTCAGCAAAAGTAGTGTTAAGAGGAAAGTTTATTATGCTAAATGCCTACCTCAAAAAGTTAGAAAGATCTCAAATTAACAATCTAACATCACACCTGGAGGAACTAGAAAAACAAACTAACTCCAAAGCTAGCAGAAGAAGAGAAATTCCTAAAATCAGAGTAGAACTGAATGAAATGGAGACCCAAAATCCATACAAAGAATCAATGCCACCAAAGGTGATTCTTTGAAAGGATAAACAAGATCAATAGACTGCTAGCTAGAGTAAGAAGGAAAAAAAGAGAAGATCCAAATAAACACAATCAGAAATGACAAGCGTGACATTACAACCAATCCCACAGAAATACAAAACATTCTCAAAAACTATTATAAATACCTGTAAGCATACAAACTAGAAAATCTAGAGGAATTTGATAAATTCCTAGAAACACAAAATCTCCCAATATTGAATCAGGAAGAAATTGAAGTTCTGAACAGACTAAAACGGGGTTCCAGAATTGAATCAGTAATTTTAAAAACTTAACCCCAAAAAACCCTGGACTGGATGGAGTCACAGCTGAATTGTACCAGACATAAAAAGAAGAACTGGTACTAATCCTATGGAAATCATTCCAAAAAGTTGAGGAAGAGGTATTCCTTTCTAGCTCCTCCTCCTGCCCTATGAAGCCAGCATCACCCTAATTTCAAAACCTGGCAAAGATACAATGAAAAAAGAATACTGCAGGCCAATATCCCTTATGAACATGGACACAAAAATTGTCAATGAAGTACTAGCAAACTGAAACGAGCTAATTCATTATGACCAAGTAGGCTTCTTTCCTGGGATGAAAGGTTGGTTTGACATCATAAACCGATAAGTGTGATTCACCAGACAAAATTAAAAGCAGAAGCAATATAATCATCTCAATAAACATGGAAAAGCTTTTGGTAAAATTTAACATCCCTTCATGATAAAAACTCTCAAGAAACTAGGCTTCAAAGGAACACACCTCAAAATAATATAAGCCATCTATGACAAACCCACAACCTATATCATGCTGAATGGACAAAAACTGGGAGCATTCCCCTTAAGAACTGGAACAAGACAAGCATGCTTACTTTCACCACTCCTTTCAACATAGTAGTGGAAGTCCTAGCCAGAGCAGTCAGGCAAGAGGAAGAAATAAAAGGCATCCCAATAGACAAAGAAGTCAAACTATTTCTGTTTGCAGATGATATGATTTTGTACCTAGACAACTCTAAAGACTTTACCAAAAAACTCCTGAAACTGATAAACAATTTCAGTAAAGTTTCAGGGTACAAAATCAATTTAGAAAAATTAGTAGCATTCCTATACACCAAAACCTTTTAAGCTGAGAGTCAAATCGAGAATACAATCCCATTTACAATAGTCACCAAAAGAATAAAATACTTAGGAATACATCTAACCAAGGAGGTAAAAGACCTGTACAAGAAGAACTACAAAACATTGCTGAAAGAAATTATAGATGACACAAACAAATGGAAAAACATTCCATGCTCATGGATTGGAAGAATCAATATTGTTAAAATGGCCATATTGCCCAAAGTAACCTACAGATTCAATGCTATTCCTATCAAGACACCAATGTCATTTTTCACAAAACTAGAGAAAACTATTCCAAAATTCATATCAAACAAAAAAAAAAGAGCCTGAATAGCTAATGCAATTCTAAGCAAAAAGAACAAAGCCAGAAGCATCTCATTACCCAACCTCACACTATACTATAATACTACAGTAACCAAAACACCATGGTACTGGTACAAAAACAGACACATAGACCAATGAAGCAGAATAAAGAACCCAGAAATAAAGCTGCACAACTACAGCCATCTGATCTTCGAGAAAGTTGACAAAAACAAGCAATGGGGAAAGGACTCTCTGTTTAATAAATGCTACTGGGATAACTGTCTAGTCACATGTGGAAGAATGCAACTGGACCCATACCTTTCACTGTATACAAAAATTAACACAGGATGGAGTAAAGATTTAAATGTAAGACCTCAGACTCTAAGAATCCTAGAAGAAAACCTAGGAAACACCATTCTGGACATCTGCCTTGGGAAACAATTTATGACTAAGTCCTCAAAATCAATTACAAAAATTATTAGAATTGACAAGTAGGACCTAATTAAACTAAAGCACTTCTGCACAGCAACTATCAACAGAGTAAATAGACAACCTACAGAATGTAGGAAAATATTTGCAAACTATGCATCTGACAATGGTCTGATAGCCAGAATCTAAAGAAACTTAAACAATTAAACAAGCAAAAAAACACCCCATTTAAAAATGGGCAAAATGCATGAACAGACACTTCTCAAAAGAAGACATACAATGGCAAAAAAAAAAAAAAAAAAAAAAACCATGAAAAAATGCTCAACATCACCATCATTAGAGAAATGTAAACCAAAATCACAGTGAGATGCCACTCAGCCCCACAGCTTATATTCACACTGAATGGACAAAAACTGGAAGCATTTCCCTTGAGAACTGAAACAAGAATGCTCACTTTCACCACCACTTTTATTAAAAAGTCAAAAAACAACAGATGTTTGTGAAGCTTCAGAGAAAAGAGAATGCTTATATACTATTGGAGGGAACATGAATTAGTTCAGCCACTGTTGGAAAGCAGTTAGGAGATTTCTCAAAGAACTTAAAACTACTATTTGACCCAGCAATCTCATTACTGGCTATATATCCAAAAGAAAATAAATCATTCTATCAAAAAGACACATGCACTTGTATGTTAATCACAGCAGTTTTCACAATAGCAAAGACATGGAATCAGTCCAGGTGCCCATCAACAGTGGATTGGGTAAAGAAAATATGGTACATATACACAATGGAATACTATGTAGCCATAGAAAAGAGCAAAATCATGTCCTTTGCAGCAACATGGTTGCAGCCAGAAGTCATCATCCTAAGAAAATTAACACAGGAACAGAAAACTAAATACCACATGTTCTCACTTAGAGCAAGAGCTCAGCAGTGTGTACTCAATGACATAAAGATGGCAGCGATAGACACTGGGGACTACTAGAGCAGGGAGGGATGAAGGAGGGCACGGGTTGAAGAACTACTGGATACTATATGCTCAGTACCTGGGTGATGGGATTAATCATATTCCAAGCCTCAACATTACACAATATGCCCAGGTAACAAACCTGCACATGTACCCCCTGAATCTAAAATAAAAGTTGAACAACAGTTGGGCACAGTGGCTCATGCCTGTAATCCCAGCACTTTGGGAGGCCAAGGTGGTGGATCACCTGAAGTTAGGAGTTCAAGACCAACCCAGGCAACGTGGTGAAACCCCATCTCTACTAAAAACACAAAATTAGCCGGGCACAGTGGTGCACATCTGTAACTCCAGCTACTTGGGAGGCTGAGGAAGAAGAATCACTCGAACCCAGGAGGTAGGGGTTGCAGTG
This sequence comes from Cacajao melanocephalus, assembly GCA_963573385.1. NCBI lineage: Eukaryota > Metazoa > Chordata > Mammalia > Primates > Pitheciidae > Cacajao > Cacajao melanocephalus. Next base: position 1,243 of record CAUYLG010019467.1, on the reverse strand, counting down.
AGCCAAGAACATGCTATTGTACTCTACCCTGAGCAACAAGAGTGAAACTCCATCTCAAAAAAAAAAAAAGTTGAACGACAACAAACTGCTTTCATGTGACACTGGACCAGGCCCACATAGGAAGGTAGAAATACTCATTTAATAATTTTTCCTGTATCTAAATTAATATTATTTGTCCTGTGCCTTAATACTAGATAATTTATGTGTTTAGCTGCTTATGAGTTTCCTCTTCCTCTCATTGTCAGAACTAGGCAAGGCTTATGTTCTTCTTGTTTAAAACTTTGCTAATTCTTTATTTTCCAGAGTTAAAAAACACACACACAATTTTTCCTTTTAAGCCATTAAAATATCAAATATTACCTTTCTCTTTTTACCTGATAGCTCCAACATTTAAAAATTATTTAGGATCCCAGTGGGCCTGATATACTTTCCTTGCTAACCCCTTGCTGCCAAAACTATATAAGCGTCTTTCCCTCAAGGCCCAGGGACTTCCATGGACGAGGTTAGGGGGTGAAATTTTAAGGGACAATATTGAGGGATGATGGACTTAGTTCAGACCTTACAAATCAAGGCTGAGAACACTGATGACTAATTAACTGGCAAAATAAGGAACTTTGCCTCCTCGTTACATGGCCCTTTTCCATCCATCTCAACTATAAAAATTTTCTGCTTCCCATAGAAGTAAAATAAATTACTGAGAGAACATCCAGATACCCGGTGATGAAGCCTCCTGGCTATAGTGCTCCCAGTTATGAGATTTATGCAGATAGATATATTAAAACAATTTTTTAATGACCCATCTTAGGACAAGTTACCAAAAGACTATGAAAAGCCTTGTGGCACAAGGAAAGTTTCTAAATTCCTTAGCTTAAATGGTTTTAAGGAAATACTTATGTTTTGTATCGCTAATTGCTATGAAACCACCATTGCAAAAATGATAGCTGAGGAAATTATGACAGTGAAAGAGATCAGACCTAACTGACTCCATTCTTGCTTCTAAACTTTAAACTGTCCTTATTCATTCCTGGGCAAAGGTTGAACTAACCTTGGGAAGGAATTTAGTTTATGGTTTGACTCTGAAACATAATTGATAATAGCCCTGTCCCAAAAAGGCCCCCCTCTTGCCTGGGGACCCCTCTCTTGCAGGACTCACAAATTAGCTACAAGATTAGAAATTATGGTTTAGGGGTCATGTAGTCTCTGGATGCAAGAGTTTGAGCCTCCCAAATTGCTCCAGGGGATC
>CAUYLG010019466.1:0-27336 GCA_963573385.1 Cacajao melanocephalus | reverse complement strand
TTTGTTTACTGGTATTTTTTCTTCTACCCCAGACCTTCTGTGTTGTAACTTTTTGTTCCCCTTTATTGTATAGAATTAACAATGTGGGTTGACGTCAGCTGCTGAAAGCTGAAAGTATATATTGGGACCCTATGCACAAATTAAATTGCAGTCTAGGCATTGCCTTTTGAGTCCTCCAGACCCCATCTGTCTGTCTATCTTTATTTCTTGTGCACTCTCTCTTCCAGGTATTGGGACCCTCTTGCAGGCCAAGAGTCCCCGGCAGACATGCTGATCCCGACATTATCCCTTTGACATGTAATTATCAAGAAAGATAGCATCTCTATCTTCCAGTTTCTGTGGAAGGAAAGGGGCCTAATTCTTTTAAAAGTGGCAAACAGATGACTTAACACTGACCATATACCCCCTAATATTTTACTGTAATATTCCCACTATCTTTCCCAGAATTAAAAGAAAAAGACCACCACCTTTTGTTTTGGTGGAGTTGAGTTCAATCTCTCCTCTATTGCAATGGTCTTAAATAAAGTCTTCCTTGCTTAACTTCATCTGATGTATTTGTTCTTTGACAGGATGCTCTGAAAGATAGCATTGAAAGTGCAAATCCCTAGAACCTTCTGGGACAATTAGGCTTGGTTGTTTTGTTGTTTGTTTTGGTTGGTTTTCTACACAATCCTCTAGCTGATTTAGATGGTTCTGTGGCCTGCTGATCTCTCAAAAAAGCATTGCCAAAGACCCTGCCATCATGTGTGGTGGTCTGCGTATCATTCTTCTGCTGAAGACAGTAAGTGCTTAATAAATATTTGTCCAATAAGTTCATTGAGAGCACTGAAAAGGATTATGAACACACATTGATGCTCTTGGGGCATTTGTGTTCATTATTAGATCAATGCAGAATATACAATGATCTTTGTTCATTTACTTATTCACTTTTTCATTCATTAATTTTATTCATTCTATGTATTCAAGAACTAGATTTTAGGCTCCCAATAGCCTAACAGATTTGTCCCTTGACCTTTAATAGTTGACAGAGTTTGAAGAAGAAATAGCAATGAACCCAAAACAGCAGCAGCAGCAATTGCTGCTGGAACTCTGTCTCTAAAACACATACACACACACCCATAAACAATTTAAGACCGTGGAAAGTCCAGTGGTTAAGTCAGAGAGTGATATCAGAGAATGCAAAGTAGGTGTTGACTATAGTTTTCTATTTTTATTCTTTACAATCTTTTAACAGTCCTAAAACTTTTAAGAAGATTTGATATTTGTTTTCTATCATGGTTTGGCACAGAATGTTCTAAATATCATGAGGTGGTCCAATATATTCTTGTCCACATAGCAAATTAAGAGGAAAGAACATGTAGATCCGCTGAGGCCTTGACATCAGCTACCATAAGAAACTGTTAGCATGTGTTGGAAATCATTTTTGGTATTCCAAATTTTAGAGAATTTTTTTAAATGTTAATAGTGAATTTCGAATTTACATTTTAGGATATGAAGATGAGTCCTTTGGGAGAGGTTATCTTGTGAGCTAACAGACCTCACATAGCCAAACAGATTGAAATTTTGCTACTGACATCAGTTTTTCCTATCATTCTGGGAAACAAAATTGTTTTCTATTCCCAGTAATACAGGAGAAAGGATGATAAAGCTATGTCTGACTAAGGGCTGTCCATGGGCACTGGATCACATGCCTCTTCTATGCCTTTCTTTAGTCACAGTAGAACGTACGTGTGTGTCTGTGTTTTTTTTTGGGGGGGGGACGGTGGGTGATATGTATTTGACATGTAGGGTACTATCTTTAAATGAACACACAGAGCTATTATGTGCTTGCTGTGACTTTTCAGGTGGAACTTAGTGTGGTTACAAATGACAAAAAGTTTTCCAGTTCTCTTATCCCATTGTTGGTTATTCTAGCATGCTCTGTTCAACCTCACAAAGATTCTTATGGGGTCACCAGGTGGGATTAGATCAAAAATTAATGACACTTCAGCAGAGGCATCAGCTAATAGGATGCACAGTTTACAGCATGCAATATTTCTACATGCCTAAAGACTTGTTAGCCAAGTAATACAAGCCCAAGATTTGAATGTGAAATTTTTGTTTGTATTGGTTAAGGCTACTTTAATTGCAAATAACAGGAAACAAAACACAAACTGGTATAATCAGCAACCAAAAAAGCATTTATTAACTTATATAACTGAGTAGTCAAGATAAAGGATGCATATGCGACTTTGCATAGTGAGTATAAGCTGCTAGGTACCTAATTTCTTTCCTGTCCCTTTGCTCTAACTTCTGTGGCACTAGCAGACTAGCAGTCTTTTTCAGCTCCACATAGTGTTTCCTGGATCTTTTATTTTGATAACTGCTGCTCTTCATCTCATATTTTCTCATCAATTCTTCCAGAGGAAGAAAAGGGCTATTCTCAGTGGCCTGGGAACTGAACAGGGTTCTGAGTCAGCATTAAATTAAATATGGAAGCAATGGGAAAATGAGATAAATTGACCAGATTAAATCAATGTAATCTATTCTGTTCCAGGCTACCCAATAAATATAGCTACTACATGGTAAGGCTATATAAACTCTTCTGCCAAAAAAATCAGGGTACTTTTGATAGAAAAATGAGGAAATGGATACTTTACACTCTAAAGTTCAAAGGCAACTACTAAATGTCTTTTATAATTTATGCAAACACTGTATAGCTATCAAATAGTTTCTTCCAACATGACTCCTGGACACAGAAAAAAAAAAATCCTTGTAATGTTTCCTCTCTCTTCCATTTAATGAGTGCTTTCCAGCAGAAACTCTAGCATTATTTTTCTGGGCTTACTGTTAGTTTTCCTTTTACCCTGCTATTTCTCTTCTCTATCCAAGCCTCTCCGGCCTCCCAGCTCCTGCTCATTTTAGTATGCACATTAAACTATTATTTCTTTTAGCCACATAACACATTTACTCAAACACAGCAATGTACCATAGACTATTAGGTAGAATTTCAGTAACCCATTATAACTGGACTCCATGTCATTATCTAAAGAAAATTCCTTTTCCTTTTCTTGAAGAACCCTAATTGTCTCTTATGTTCTTCTTGGGGTAAAAAAAAAAAAAAAAAAAAAAGGAAATAATTTTTACTCAGTCTTGAAAAATACTCCCTTTTCATAAGAATGAGCAAAATTATTTTTTAAAATGCTAAAAGAGAAAGGCAACATTTAATTTAACAGTTATATTCTGTTATAGTACAAATAAATTACATCTTTGTTAAGAAGTGTTGCAGAAAGCAGAAAGCTATTGGGTTGCCAATTCATACTAACTCTACTTCTCAATTTCCCTATTTTCAGAGAAGTTAATTAAAGAGTAAGATAATGGTAGTGATAGCAAACACACATAGAGCATCTACTATGTGTCACATAATATCCAAACATGTAATAAGTTCTTTATTTCTGACAACAGTTCCATGAGATAGTTATATTATCCACATTTGAAATTTAAGAGAACTATGTCACATGGAAGAAGCTAAGCAATTGCCAACGGGGCACAACTAACATGGCAGAGCTAGTCAGTTTGGCTTTAGAATTCACGTTTTCACTATCAATACAATACTACTATGAATTATTAAGGTTTTTGAATTTGTGGTAAGTCAAAAGGTGACTTAGAATAAATGATGAAACATAAGGTCAGAAAATTTATCTTACTCATTTTAGGCTAGATTAAGTCCCAGAGAGTGCCCATTCAGGAACAATCTGAGAATTTTGTCTCCTATCATAATTCTAGAGAATATCAACTAGCTCTTATTACTGTTTGGTCTGTGAAACCTAAGATGAGATTGTAATATTTGAGAATTAGATGAACTTTTAGATTCTTTAGCTCAATCTCATATTATTGTTATATAATGTCTGTGAGTCTCTCCTAGAGCTTCAATTTATTGTTCAGTGATAAAGATCTAAGTTTTGCAAACCACTGCTCAAGGAAATAAGAGAGGACACAAACAGATGGAAAAACATTCCATGCTCATGGTTAGGAAGAATCAATATCGTGAAAATGGCCATACTGCCAAAAGTAATTTATAGATTCAATGCTATCCGCATCAAGCTACCAATGACCTTCTTCACAGAACTGGAAAAAACCACTTTAAACTTCATATGGAACCAAAAAAGAGCCCGCATAGCCAAGACAATCAAGCAAAAAACAAAAACAAACAAAACTGGAGGCATCAAGCTACCTGACTTCAAACTATATTAATATTTCAAGGCTACTATAATTAAAATAGCATGGTACTGGTACCAAAACAGAGATATAGAGGAATGGAACAGAGCAGAGGCCTCAGAAGGAACACCACACAACTAGAACCATCTGATCTTTGACAAACCTGACAAAAACAAGCAATGAGGAAAAGATTCCCTATTTAATAAATGGTGTTGGGAAAACTGGCTAGCCATATGCAGAAAGCTGAAACTGGATCGCTTCCTTACACCTATACAAAAATTCACTCAGGATGGATTAAAGACTTAAATGTAAAAATGTAAAAACCCAAACCATAAAAACCCTAGAAGAAAACCTAGACAATACTATTGATGACATAGGCATGGGCCAAGACTTCATGACAAAAATGCCAAAAGCAATTGCAACAAACCCTGAAAATGACAAATGGGATCTAATTAAACTAAAGAGTTTCTGCACAGCCAAAGAAACTATCATCAGAATGAACAGGAAACCTACAGAATGGGAGAAAATTTTTTGCAATCTACCCATCTGACAAAGTTCTAACATCCAGAATTTACAAGGGACTTAACAAATTTACAAGAAAAAAAAACCATCAAAAAGTGGGCAAAGGATGTGAACAGACACTTTTCAAAAGAAGACATTTATGCAGCCAACAAACATATGAGAAAAAGCTCATCATCATTGGTCATTAGATAAATGCCAATCAAAACCACATTGAGATACTACCTTATACCAGTTAGAATGGCAATCATTAAAAAAAATCAAGAGACAACAGATGCTGGAGATGTGGAGAAATACAAATGCTTTTACACTGTTGGTGGGAGTGTAAATTAATTCAGCCATTGTGGAAGACAGTGTGGCAATTCCTCAAGGATCCAGAACTAGAAATACCTTTTGACCAGCAATCCCATTACTGGGTATACACCCAAAGGATTATAAATCATTATATTATAAAGACACATGCAAACATATGTTTATTGTGGTACTGTTCATAATAGGAAAGACTTGGAACCAACACAAATGCCCATCAAAGATAGACTGGATAAAGAAAATGTAGCACATATGCACCATGGAATACAATACAGCCATAAAAAGGATGAGTTCATGTTCTTTGTGGGGACACAGATGAAACAGGAAACCATCATTCTCAGAAAACTGACACAAGAACAGAAAACTCAACATGGCATGTTCTCACCCATAAGTGGGTGTTGAACAATGAGAATACAGGGACACAGGGTGGGGAACATCACACACTGGAGTTTGGGGGTTGGGGGGCTAGGGTAGGGATAGTAGGGGGTGAGGGGATTGGGGAGGGACAGCATTAGGAGAAATATCTAATGTAGATGATGGGGCAATGGATGCTGCAAACCACTACCAGCACGTGTATACCTATGTAGCAAACCTGCACAATCTGCACACGTACCCCAGAACTTAAGGTATAATGAATAAAAAAAAAAAAATCGAAGTTTTGGTTAATAATTTTGGAGAAAAGACAGTAAACAAACAGAATTATCTTTTGATAAATCTTATTATTGATAAGATGTAAGTTAAAAGACACAAAATACCAGTTAGGCGGTATAAATTCAGGAAATGTGTTTGGTGTTTATAGTTAATAATAATGTATTACCTACTTAAAAATTGCTAAGAGTGATTTTAAATACTACAGAAAAGTCTGAGATAATAGATATGTTAATTAGCTTCATTTAGCCATTCCACAATGTATACATATAGAAAAACATCATGCTGGACACAATACATAACATTTTTGTCAATTAAAAAGTAATTCTTATAAACTCTACTGGTAAAAATAGAAATAAATTAGCTTACATTTTATGATTTTTTTCTATTCTTTTTAAACAATATAAAATTTTCTGCTATTCAACATTTGAAGAACTTGGACAAATGTAATTGGGTTTAGAAATAAAGATATTGGAAACCATCATTATACATAGAAAAGGATCAAGCTTGATAATTTTTATGGAAAAGCCATTTATATTAGTCATAGAAAATACGGCATAAGTAAAATAAAATCTGCTGTATATTTAATAGTTCTGAAACTAATTTTATATGGTAAAATAAGCTACGAATAATAATATAATAAGTTATGAATAATAAGCTATTAATACAATTGTTTAAATGTTGATATTTCTTCTTTACTGGTACAAGGCTACCTTACTTGACAGGCATACTCTCTAAAGTTTTGGAGTTTTACTCTATATTCTAGCAGTATACTTTTTAAATCCTATGTTGATAATGAAAAAGATTGAATTGCATCACTAGTATTTCCAGATGATTGGATTTATTCCATACTTCATAACTTTTAAAACTTTTACAGTTAAAATATGCTGTCTGATAGATTGAATGTGTTCCCCCACATTTATGTGTCAGAAACTTAATCCGCAATGCAACAATGGTAAGAGGTAGGACCTCTGAGAGGTCATTAGGCCATAAAGGCTCTGCCCTCATGAATGGGTAATGCCAGTCACAAAAGGTCTTAAGGCTGCATGTTCAATCTCTTGCTCTCTGTTGCATGCACATTCTTTCTTGCCCTTTTATGTTCTGCTAAAATTTGAAGGCCTTTGTACAATGCTGGCACCTTGGACTTTCCAGCCTCTAGAATTATAATAAATATTTTTTCTTTATAAATTACTCAGTAGGTGATATTATATTATAGTAAAATAAAACAGACTAAGACACTGACACTGTCTTTTATATTAATTTTAAATTTGTGTGAGAAATATCTCTGGTAACTAATCAACTGAAATTCTTCTTCATTTATCTACTTCAAAAATATACCTAACCTCCTGGGTATAGTGGCTCATGCCTGTAATACGAACACTTTGGGAGACCAAGGTGGGAGAATTCCTTGAGGTGAAGAGTATGAGTCCAGCCTGGCAATATCGCAAGACCCCATCTCTAAAAAAAGCATTAGCCAGGTGTGGTGGTACATGCCTGTAACCCCAGCTACTCTGTAGGATGAGGCAAGAAGATCACTTCAGCTCAGGGGTTGAAGGCTGTTGTGACCTATGATTGTCACTGTACTTCAGCCTGAGTGACAAAGCAAGACATTGTTTCAAAAAAAAGTCTGTCTTCCTGTGCATCTATCAATCGATCAATCATCTATCTTCAATCTAACATATTAATGGCACCCATATGTCCACAAAGGTAAAATATGCCACTCTTTCGTCCCTTTAGCTTACTTACCACCTCTTAGAAACATTGATCTGCTCTGCAATTAGTATTCAATCATGGGTCAAATAGACACATTTTAATTGATATGAGGACTGAAACTAACTATTAAGGTTTATTTATATGTTGGCCCTTAGTCCCTACTTCTGACACTCAAGGCTTTGATGTTACCATAGGCTGCTCAAGGTTCTCTCTTCATTATCTCACCCTGGCTTACTTACCCACATCAGAAGCATTATATGGTTAGTAATAAAGAAAAAACTTGGTAGGCCCTATAACTTACGAAGTTTATTTTCTCTCCTTCCACAGAGCTGGCTGCCTATAGTAACTGCACTGGTACCATGTCTGCTACTCATTATTTCGTGAGGCTTAATAGAATGTTATTGTACTAGTAGGTGTCCTATGTCAGGGATATGGTTTCTGTGAAGGACAACTAGAACTGAATACTCCTCCCCGCCCCCACTGACATTAACATATCACTCTGCCCTCACAGGGCAACCAGCAGACCTACTGAAAATTCTTCCTTTGCCTGGCTGATTATGGACCACTTCCATCAACAAGCAAGGAGGGAGAAATAGCAAATTATGGTCCATATATTGTTTTGAGAAAAGGCATATATGATTTAAGTCACTGATTTATTTTTTTGTTGTTGAAGAAAATTAATAAATGAAAAGAGAAGGTAATGGAAAAGAGCGTCATGTGCACAGCATTTATATACAACCTCACTGGTTGTTTTTAGGAGTTTCAATGGGAAAGTATATATTACATTTTCATGGCTATAGCTCGGCAAATGACAGGCAACTTTTAAAAGATACTTCACTACTTGGTACAGTGCTTGTCATTATCACTATTCATTTGAATGAGTAAGTCCTTATAACCTTATGGGAGACTAGGGTAGGTAAGTGGTCTATTCATTTTATGAGCAAGGGTAAGGAAGTTCACAAAGTATATTTTATTAATATTTCACAGTATGAGTGGCTCACACCTTTAAACATTACACTATTGTACAAATGACCTTCAGAGGTCATTTAGTAAGCAGTAGTTGGGGTATGCCTGGGTTGCAAAGAATAAAATGTGTGACATTAGTCAGGCACAACATAGCCTGTGATACCAAAGTATAACTTTCATTTTTTTCATTTAGCTTTCATTGACTGAGTAATGCAGTTTCAGTTGAGCACTGAATTGAAGATATAGAGAACTAAGGTTTTATTACCAGCTCCATCACTGACATACAGTGAGCCATTAGGAAAAAATAACTTTCCTGCTATGAACTTCAGAATTCTCTACTTTAAAATAAAAACAAATTTGGTGGCTCAGAAAATTATGTTGGATTTGTCAAATGTAGGTATGTTCAATATTCTAGACCATCTGAGTTAATGAAATTCATGATGTTCATAATACAATAGCAAATCTGTAGACCTGTGCATAGTGATAACAACAATAATGAAAATAAATACTACATGGGAAATTACATCAGCCAGAATAGCCATATTTATGCACATTGCTGTCTTCTGCTTTGAGTGTGGAAGAGCAAAATCATCTCTCCCCTTTGAGAGCATGCCTGGCACCCAGATTAGCCCTCTACAATGTGCTCATTCTCAAACCTGGTGCGTGTAGTGAGTAGCATCATCCAATGTTTGTATAATTGTGTATTCACAGGTGTACATTACTATATATGTGCCAAGATCATGGTAGATCTCCAAACTGTGGATCACGTGGATGTATATAAAACAAGGCAGAAGTAAGTCCAGCTGGAAGAGAAAAAGAGGAGTGAAACGAGGCAGGGAGAGGAACAATTTCTACCAAAAATAAAATTATTCAAAACTAGTCTACAAAGCCATCAGGAAATTCTGGGGGGAAAAGTAGACAGGAGGCTAGAGAGAAGGATATCCAGACACAGTAGGAAGTAGGTTGGACTGTAGCTTGATGGTTCTGCTAATGTACTACGGTGAGAAGCATTTGAATTCAAAGACAAGGACAACTGTGAACCAGAAAGTGGAGACTTTTATCAAGTCTTGAACTAAAGGGGTAGGGTTTTAACCAGGTCCAAGCTGACTCTCAGTTGTATAGGTAGATGTAAGCAAAGTGAGGCTGGCTATTCTGAGCAAAGGGAAGAAAGACAGGGATCATGAGGGAATGTCAGTTATTGCACGTATAGTGACATTAACAGGTATTAGTGTCTTTGGATGTTCAGACATCCTAAACACATATATTTACATGATTTTAACCCATTAGACAAAGCTGTATTTAAAAACACATATTTATTATGAAGTCTAAAACACTATGTTAAATGCAATCAGGAAAGAAGTACTGATCCATCACTAGTTAAATGAAATATCACTAATCAGAAAAGAGAGCAATAAAACAAAAAAAAATGCTGGATAATATTCCTATTTATATATACAAAGGAAATTTTGTTTTCTTGACAAATAAGGGTAGAAATAATCGGATTAACTGCTTTTTTAATAGGAATGATTTATCTGAAACACAGACCATAAAAAAATCATAACAAGTTAAGAAGTTGAACATAAAAATAAAATCATTCATTTCACATGTATCTCTTGAGAACCTACTATGTGCCAGTCACTATTCTAATCATTGGGGTACATAAATAAGAACACAGACGTAGGTCCTGTCCTCATGTGCCTTATATTACAGTGGAAAGAAAGAAACAACAATATATTAAATAATTTTTACAATAAATAAAAATGTTTAAAAAATAAAATATTTAAAACAACTATATTTGTGAAGAATAATGAATTTCTATTTGAAAATCATTAAGAAATTAGCCATTCAAGAAAGCTCTAGTGGTTTTGTTTATTCATATTTTTACCCATTAATTACAAAGAGGAATTCTGGAAGGATAGCAGCATCCCTGACTCCTTCTCCCTCCAATTTTCCAAGGCATAAAAGCCATTCTCAGGTGGAATCACTCATCTCCCCTGAGCATTACAGGGAAAAAAGTAGGCACCGGATTTGTATTACCTTTGGTGCTCAGCAAGAGTTAACGGACCAGTATTTTTAAGCAAAATTGGCATTTTTTTTCTTTTACTCACAAGTGCACTTCAGTGAAGAACATAGTGACCACTAGTACGGTTGGAAGCTACTACCTTAATTTGTGCTAAAGCCCTAGCAATTCTACACATCACTGCTTCCACACCAGCCATGCCAAAGTCAACCCAGTGCTTTCATGAGATTCAAAAAAGAAAAAAAGTGAAATTCAATAACATTACTCAATACTTTGAATATTTCTGTGCCCCTTGTACTTGCTGCCAAACATCCACATAAAACAAGATCTTTGTGGCTGCTTAGTCAGTGCTGATATCAAATGAATAGAAGCAAATGAGCTAGCCCGGCCACATCTGCAGATTTTTCCATTTGTAAGGTAAAAAAAGTTCAGTTCTGCAAACAAGATATTATCTCACTCTTTATGTTTGCAACATAATCTTTAATTCGACAAGATACTACAATATTGGAAATTGGCATTTTTGTGAATGCTTTTACGAATTTTTCATCAATAGACATTGAGTAATATCAATAGTCCAAGGTTTCTTTAAATCCCAGCTATTTTATGTTCTTCCACAGCAAATGCAATATGACATAAATGCTGTACAACGTTTCTGCAGCTTCTCGTGTCTTAGTTTGAAAAGCTGTAACACATGATTCTGGCTATTAAATACTTCAATCCACCTATGAATAAGATATTTAATTATTTTTTTCATTACCCTCTGAATGTTTGGTTTCAAAATGACACTGCAACATAATGGGCAGTACAAAACGATTTAAAAATATTCTGTTTCTAAAGATTCAATAAAGAACAGTATTAGCATATGTAAAGATGATGGAAATAGCACTTGCCATAGTTGTTAATTACAGTTTCACCCAAGTTCTTTGGAGTAGATTCCTCTCTTTCATGAATCAAATGACCCTCTGATATGAAAGTTTTACTTTTCTTAGTATCCTAGGTGTAGATAGTGCAGCTGTTCATTGATAAACTTTTTACCATTTCTTTGTATGCCAATAATCATTCTGTAAATATAGAAGAAATATTCCCTCTATTTCAGAATAAACTATGGTTACATTCTAAAATAACAGTTTTAGATGAAACCTAAAACTTTAGAAATTTTTTTGTTTCGTTTTTAAGATGTGATGTAAATAAAAACAAATTCACCTTTTTGTGCTTCTATGTAGACAAAAAAGAATTTCAGGATTTCCAGGTAACATTTGTTAGATGATTATGAGTTTATAAGATTACTAAAATATAACCAGTGATAGTTATAGAACAGCACAAATACTGCTTCAAAACTGAGTCAATATACGAAAAAACAAATATTTATGTGCCAATAATGATTTTAGAAAGTATAAGAACAGGCAAGCACATATTTTAATAGCATAAAAACCATGACATACTATATGGCATGTACTTTATAGAAAGCCTACCGTATACCTGGTCAAGAATTAAAGTAAAAGGGCAAATAGTCTCTCATTACTATTGAAATTGTTTTGGCCTTGCAGAATTCCTGAAATGGTCTTGGGAATTTCCAGGAGTTCCCTTGGTAATACTTTGAAAACAATTATCCTACTGGATAAATGGGGATGGTTCATGAGTAAATTTAGGTATATCATATAACAATTTTAACAAGTGATAATTTCACATTGGCTAAAAATTTAAAAATCAAACTACATTTATCTTAAATACAAAGAAATTTTTTTCAAGGAAAAAAATGTTGATATCTATTCTTATATTTGTATATACTTGGGAATGTGTGTTTGATTTACAAGAGAAAGTTTCTGCCATTTTATTTAACAACTGACATGAATTTAGTTAAATATTTTGCAAAACAGTAAATGTTTAACTTTATGAAAGTGATTTTGTCATGTAAAATCCATGTCTGCTACCAAAAAGGATTCTAAAATATTTTCTAAGGTAGCGTCAATAGATTCTGCAAGCACCAGATGTTAAATTAAGAATACTAATCCCAAAATTGCAAAAATTATTTTTTCATATTCAGCTGTAACTAAGTTGATAGAGTCAGAATGAAAGCAGATACTTTTAGATGTAATGTAGTAAATCACTGAATGGTCAAGCCATGAACATTCTGGTTTGGAAGGAACCTTACTTGTTGGGATTCAGAAAAGATACTACACAATAGTAGTATTCAGTTCTCATGCTGCTAATAAAGACATACCTGAGACTGGGCAATTTATAAAGCAAAGAGATTTTACTGACTCACAGTTTAGCACAGCTGGGGAGGCCTCACAATCATGGTGGAAGCTGAAGGAAGGGCGAAGTCATATCTCACATGTTGGTAGGCAAGAGAGCATTTGCAGGGGAACTGCCCTTTATGAAACCACCAGATCTTGTGAGACTTACTATCACAAAAACAGCAGAAGAAAAACCCACCTCAATGATTCAATTACCTCTCTCTGCGTCCCTCTCAAGGAACGTGGGGATTATGGGAGCTACAATTCAAGATGAGACTGGGGTGGGTACACAGCTAAACCATATTGCTTAGCTTTGACATACTCAACTGAAAAAGCCTCAAGATCTCTCTGACATTTCCGCATCCTCTCTTGTCTCTCAATACTCTTGTCTCTTCCAAAGTACAGGATGAAGTAGTTTTCTGAAGTTCCATTACTTGCCTAAAGTCTGGACCTAGCAAAGAAGGAAACAATTACCTCTGATCCCTTCCCTCAGTTTTCATTAACTAATCTGATATAACAAGAAGAAAGAATGAAGTCTGTCAATGCACCGGACAAACTTTTATCACAAATCATTGTCTGCTCTTTAGACCAGTAGACTTTGTCCTAGACCACTGTACGTTTTCCAAGTCCATTTATTCTCCTAAAAATAATGTACTATAGTGCAATCAAATTAGAGCTCAGGATTAAGAAACTCACTCAAAACTGCACAACTACATGGAAACTGAACAATTTGCTGCTGAATGACTACTGGATACATAATGACGTAAGAGTAGAAATAAAGATTTCCTTGAAATCAGTAAGAACGAAGACACAACGTATGGTACACATTTAAAACAGTGTGTAGAGGGAAACGTGTAGCACTAAATGCCCACAAGAGAAAGGAGGAAAGATCTAAAATCGACACCCTAACATCATGATTAAAAGAACTAGAGGAGCAAGATCAAACAAATTCAAAAGCTAGCAGAAGACAAGAAATAACTAAGATCACAGCAGAACTGAAGGAGATAGAGTCAGAAAAATACCATTCAAAAAAAAAAAAATCTGTAAATCCAGAAGCTGGTTTTTTGAAAACATAAACAAAGTAGACTTCTAGCCAGACTAATAAAGAAGAAGAGGGAAAAGAATCAAATAGATGCAATAGAAAATGTTAAAAGGGATACCACCACAGATCCCACAGAAATACAAAATATCATCAGAGAATATTATAAACACCTCTATGCAAATAAACCAGTAAATCTAGAAGAAATAAATTCCCAGACACTTACAACCTCCCAAGACTAAACCAGGAAGAAGTCAAATCCCTGAATAGACCAATAACAAGGTCTGAAATTGAGGCAGAAATTAAATAATCTACTAAGAGAAGCTGGTACCATTCCTTCTGAAACTATTCCAAACAATACAAAAACAGGGAATCCTTCCTAACTCATTTTATGAGACCAACATTATCCTGATACCAAAACCTGAACAGAGGCACAACTAAAAAAGAAAATTTCAGGCCAATATCCATGATGAAGATTGATGTGAAAATCCTCAATAAAATACTGGCAAACTGAATCCAACAGTACATCCAAAAGCTTATCCATTATTATCAAGTCAACTTCATCCCTGGGAGGCAAGGCTGGTTTAACATATACAAATCTATAAACATAATCCATCACATAAACAGAACCAAAGACAAAAACCACATGATTATCTCAGTAGATGTGGAGAAGGCCTTTGACAAAATTCAACAACCCTTTATGCTAAAAACTCTCAATAAACTAGGTACTGATGGAATGTATCTCAAAATAATAAGAGCTATTCAGGACAAACTCACAGCCAATATCATACTGAATGGGCAAAAACTGGAAGCAATCCCTTTGAAAACTGGCACAAGACAAGGATGCCCTCCTCACCACTCCTATTCAACATAGTACTGGAAGTTCTGGCCAGGGCAATCAAGGAAGAAAAAGCAATAAAGGGTATTCAATTAGGAAAAGAATAAGTTAAATTGTCTCTATTTGCAGACTACATGATTATATATTTAGAAGACTCCATCATCTCAGCCCAAAATAGTCTTAAGTGATAGGTAACTTCAACAAAGCCTCAGAATACAAAATCAATGTGCAAAAATCACAAGCATTCCTACACACCAATAACAGACAGAGAGTCAAATCACGAGTGAACTCCCATTCACAATTGCTACAAAGAGAATAAAATACCTAGAAATACAACTAACAAGGTCTGTGAAGGACCTCTTCAAGGAGAACTACAAACCAAGACTCAAGGAAATAAGAAAGGACACAAACAGATGGAAAAACATTCCATGCTCATGGTTAGGAAGAATCAGTATCATGAAAATGGCCATACTGCCCAAAGTAATTTATGGATTCAATGCTATCCCCATCAAGCTACCACTGACTTTCTTCACAGAATTGGAAAAAAACACCTTAAATTTCATATGGAACCAAAAAAGAGCCCATATGGCCAAGACAATCCTAAGTGGAAAGAACAAAGCTGGAGGCATCACACTACCTGACTTCAAACTATTCTACAAGGCTACACAGTATTCAAAACAGCATGGTACTGACACCAAAACAGAGATATAGACCAATGAAGCAGAACAGAGACCTCAGAAATAATGCCACACATCTAAAACTATCTGATATTTGACACACCTGACAAAAACAAGCAATGGGGAAAAGATTCCCTGTTTAATAAATGGTGTTGGGAAAACTGGCTAGCCTTATGTAGAAAGCTCAAACTGGATATTTTCTTTACGCCTTATACAAAAATTAACTCCAGATTGATTAAAGGCTTAAACATAAGACCTAATATCATAAAAACCTTGGAAGAAAGCATAGGCGACACCATTCAAGACATAGGCATAGGCAAGGACTTCACGACTAACACACCAAAAACAATGGCAACAAAAGCCAAAATAGACAAATGGGATCTAATTAAACTTAAGAGCTTCTGCACAGCAAAAGAAACTATCATTAGAGTGAAACGTCAGCCAATAGAATGCGAAAAAATTTTCCCGATCTACCCATTTGACAAAGGGCTAATATCCACAATCTATAAAGAAATTAAACCAATTTACCAGAAAAAAGAAACACCCCATCAAAAAGTGGGCAAAGGATATGAACAGACACTTCTCAAAGGGAGACATTTATGCAGCCAACAAATATGAAAAAATGCTCATTATCATTGGTTATTAGAGAAATGCAGATGAAAACTACAATGAGATACCATCTCATACCAGGTAGAATGACGATCATTAAAAGTCAGGAAACAATGGATGCTGGAGAGGATATGGAGAAACAGGAACACTTTTACACTGTTGATGAGAGTGTAAATTACTTCAACCACTGTGGAAGACACTGCGGTGATTCCTCAAGGATCTAGAAATAGAAATACCATTTGACCCAGCAATCCTATTACTCGGTATATAACCAAAGGATTACAAATCATTTTATTATAAAGACACATGCACACGTATGTTTATTATGGCACAGTTGACAATAAGAAAGACTTGGAACCAACCCAAATGCCAATCAATGATAAACTGGATAAAGAAAATGTGGCACACATACTCCATGGAATATCATGCAGCCATAAAAAAGGATGAATTCATGTCCTTTGCAAGGACATGGATAAAGCTGGAAACCATCATTCTCAACAAACTGAGACAAGAACAGAAAACCAAACACCTCATGTTCTCACTTATAAGTGGGTGTTGAACAATGAGAACACATGGACACAGGGAGGGGAAAATCACACACTGGAGTCTGTTGGAGGGTGGGGGGCTAGGGTAAGGATAGCAGGGGGTGGGGGTATAGGGGAGGGATTGCATTAGGAGGTATAACAAATGTAGATGATGGGGTGATGGATGCCGCAAACTACCATGGCATGTGTATACTTATGTAACAAACCTGCACATTCTGCATGTGTACCCAAGAACTTAAAAGTATAATAATAAAAAATAATTAAGAAATTAGATCTTATGCATGGACTCTACACAGAGCAAAGAATAATTTCCTCTGGACTGGTTTCAAAAATCATAATTTATTTACTACTGTCCTAATATTGTCCACCCTTCACCATTTCCCTTTACTCTAGGAAGAACAGTATATAAGCATCTTAGGCCACTGGGATAGGGGCAATTACACTGTGTGAGATTCTACCCTGTGCACACTAATCAATTTGTATACCATTTTTCCTATCTACCTTTTATGAGTTGATTTTTCAGTGAACCTTCAGAGGGCAAAATGGAAGGTTTCCCCTGGCACCTAAACAATTGTCTAACTCAATTTTGCATCAAATACCTAAATATAGTCTTCAGCTTCTCTGACAATTTTAGTCTCTGTTTAAATGTCTCTTATTCCATGGAGAATATATAATACTCTAGATTGCCTTTTTTTTTTTATGTGGCACTTTTGCCAGAAGTTCATCCTTCTATAGAATGTCTGGTTTTTATGCTCATTTAGGTACATTTTTACTAGTTAGATCCCTAATACAGGTTGAGACATTCCAGCTCAGTCAGTAACCAGTTATGTAATCTTTCAAAGTCAGCTCAGTGATCTAGCTAAAGTGTTTTATAGGAAATGCTTGGATTCTATTTCCCTCAAGATTTCTTTTTTTTTTTGTTCCTGCTTTAAAACTTGACAGTTTTCTATATGCACAAACATATGTGAATTCATGCCAGATATATGATCTTATGTTATCCCACTAATATTTAGGATCCCCATTTCCTTTTTTCTTAGTTGTTAAAAATAGTATCTATTCTATTTTTAAAGAGATTATTTGAAAAAAGTAAAAATTATACAAAAGAAAATATTTGATAAGCCAGGAGTATGCTTTATGTAGGCAATTAAAGTAATAACTGATTAAAAATAAAATTAATATAGGAAATGAGTAAAGGAAGTAGTATATTAGCAATTAAAACAATAAGCAATTTTAAATAAAAATATAGGAAATGAGCAAAGAATGTAATCAGCAGTATATACAATTATTTTGTTAGTCAAAAGTATATCACATTTATTGGCATATAATGTAATAGAATTTGGTGAATTTCTGCCTCTAGGACATAATAGATTGACCCTTTGCCAGATAACAACTATAAAATTTTGAGGAAAAAACCCACGGAATTCTGCTAGTTGGCTCCAGAGAAGAGATAAAAGCAGACACATATTGGAAGGGAGTTGAAATTTAGAAGAAAAGACTATGATGGATTAAGTTTCCTGTTTTTATGATCTCATCCTGAGGCTAACCACAGTCACAAGTAAGTGCAAGGTGGTAAAGTGCAGGTAAAATACTTAGAGAAAAATGACTGTCCAAAAGACAGAGCCCAGGGCACTCACGATCCCTAGAAAATAAGAAGAAGTCCTGAAGCAGAGAAAGCCAGAGAAGAGGAGCTCTAATTTCTCTGTAAAAACTCTACCCAAATCTCTGCTTGGCCTCAGAACCATGCACACATGAGGCAATTCAAAATAGTTGCAGCTAAGGACAACGGACTGAACTGAGATCTGAAATACCACCCCTGCAGGAGAAACGGAATTTGCAGTGTCAGTCTAACCAATTTAACTGTCTGTTAAAACAAACATATCAACTTTAATGGTTGAACACTTTTGTTTACAGCTTTGAGAAGACTAGAGAACTACAAGTAGAATAAATACAAATAAAATGTCTCCATATGTGAAAAAAAATCTGCTAAAACACCAAAGTGGAAGAAAGAATGTGGGAAAAAGTCAGGAAAAACATGATATGAAAGACTGTAGTTTTTACACCAGACACAAGGAAAGCCAGAAGACCTTGGATCAAATCTTTAAATTACAGAAAGAAAAAAAAAAACTGTCAAGAAAAAATTGTAGTCTGACAAAAATATGCTTCAAGAATGAATGTGAAATAAAGGAATTTCAGGTTAATGAAAACAAAATAAACAACAAACAACAAATCACCAGCAGATATGCTCTTCAAAGAAGGTCTTCCAGCTGAAAGGAAGTGATACTAGAGGCAACCATAAATCTTAAATGAATGAAAAGCATTAGAAATAACAAATGTTTCAGTATATATAAAGGACATTTTAATTTATTTAAATAATTACAAAGGTTTAAAACAAAAGTTATAACACTGTTCTGTGAGGTATAGAATGTATGGTGGCATAATAAATATGACAAGTATATAAAAAGAGAAGGGTCTGGGTGATAAATAGCCATATTCTGTTTTAAGTCTTCTGTATTTAGCCATAAAATTTTAACTTATAGACCACAAAAATTAGACATTATTTAATACCACAGCAACTACTAAAAATAAAATAAGATAGTGGTACAGTTAAAAAAATCAATTAAAATTGAATGTGAAAAATATTTAGATAATCCATAAGAAGACAGAAAAGAGCCAATAAAGAATAAAAAGTAGAGATGATGAAATAGAATACAAACAATAAACAAGGGAGATATATATATACATATACACACACACACATACATATTTCAAGATCAACAAAATTGATAAACACCTAACTAGACTGAAGAAATAAAAAAATAAAAAATAAAAGGCTTCTTTTTAGGTAATAGACTTGTTTTGAATCAGAACCGTAGTGATAGTGAAACAATCTGTTAAGAAAATGTATACAACAAACAGTAAATTGGCCGGGCACAGTGGTTCACACCTGTAATCCCAGCACTTTAGGAGGCCAAGGCGGGTGGATTGCCTGAGGTCAGGAAGCAGGCTGAAGGAGCTCCCAATAGCCAAATCTAGAACAATCTGACAACAATGTAACTAATGATAGTACTGTTTTATAATTCATAAAATAAAAACGATTCATGAATACACATGCATATAAATAAATCATATATTGAAAGATGGGGCAGTTCTTCCTTGCAGAAGAATTCTAATTAATAATTATTTAAGGAATGAAGGAAATAGAAAGAACACCACACCAGTAATTTTTGCAGGAAGGATCTACTGATGGATGCTGAAATTAGTGGGTAAAAGTTAAAAGTGAAAGTGGATGTTTGCATAGTCTTCAAGTATTTCCTCCAAGATAGTCATTACCTATGTAGAGAAAAGTAACAACTTTTCAGGGGGAGATCCAACAAACAACTCCTTAACCAAATGATCATAGTTAACATCAGAAGTAATAAGATATATTGATCTCATGTACTCCTTGGTATAATGCAATCAGAAGGAAATCCCATTTATTATTCTTGCCAAAAATTCATAACTTCAGTTTAATCATGAAATAACATTAGATAAACACAAATAAAGGACATTCTACAGAATAACTGAGGAGTTGTCATCAAAATTGCCAATGTCGTAAAGCATAAGGAAGACTTTGTCTCATTGGAGGAGACAAAGGTAAGAGGCTGAAAATACAGAAAACGGCCATACAATGTTTAAAATAGAACTCTGACCCACAATCTGCAGCCACCAGTTCAGGAAGCCAACTCAGTACCTTCGGTAACCAGTTCAGAAACTCAAACTATTATTTATTGCTAACAATCTGGGCAGCCAAACAATAACCCCTATAGAAATTAGCCCAAAAAAGCCAGAGTTTGATAACTGACAGCTTCTCTAATTTTTCCCTTACTTACAACTTAAGAGCAACTGGAAAAGCTGTAACCTTTACTTGTTCTCATTTGGGTATTTTCGTTTATTTCCACAAAGAGTTGACAACTGATTTTCATTTATTTCCACAAAGGAGACTTGACAACCGAATGCAATATGGGATCTTGGGATTCTGTTAGTGTAAAAACTAATGAAATACAAGTAAAGTCTCTAGTTTGGTTAATAGTATTTTAGCAATCTTATCATCTTAATTTTGATCATTATAACTTGATCACAAAAAATGTTAAAATTAAAGGAAGTTCCATGAAGCATCTTCAGGAACTCTCAGTACTATTTTGGCAATTTTTTTGTATATTTAATATTATTGCAAAATAAAATGTAAAATTATAAACTAGAAAAAACAAAGGAGAAAATATTTGCAAATTTGGGGTAGGCAAAGATTTCCTAAACAGGATATAAAAAGCACACAGACCACAGAAAGTTATATTTGACTTTATAATAATTATTTTTCTCTTTGAAAAACATAGTTAAGAAAACAAAAACATAACAAAAACTGAGAATATATGCAACATGTGTATCTGCCAAAGGACTTGTACCCATAATAATACATACATCTCATAATTCAGCAATAAGAAGAGAAATAACCATATAAAATGATAAAACTATTTTTACTGACACTTCACAAAAGAAGATAAAAGAATCACTAGGCACATGAGAAGATAATTAACATCATTAGTCATCAAGAAAATGCAGATAGAAATAAGATAAATCTATGTACACATTCGAATGGCTCAAATTGAAAAGACTAAAATTACCAAGTGTTGGTGAAGATGTGCAGGAACTCTAGTACGCTGTTAGTCAGAATGTAAAATGAAATAACTACTCGGTAAAACAATTTATCACTGTCTAAAAATGTTAAAGACTCAGCTAACATATAGCTCAGCCATATTACTCTAACATATTTATCTAGAACTGAAAACATATGTACACAGAAATATTTATGCATGCATTTTCATAAATTTATTCATAATAGCTGCAAACTAGAAATAACCCAAATGTCCATCAGCAGATGCATAGATTAAAAAAGTATTAATAAGAATTAAGAAAGTACTGGTGCATGCAACCATGTGGATGATTCTCAAAAATCATTGTGCCGAGTGACTAAAGCCAGGCATAAAATATACATACTGTATAATTCTGTTTACCTAAATACAAACTCTTTTACACTGATAGAAAACAGATCAGTGATTCTTTGGGTTGGAGGTGGAGGAAGAATTGTCTACAAAGGAGCATGAAAAATCTTTAGGGGATGACTGAAATTTTTGCCTTTTGATTGTATTGGTGGTTTCATGGTTGTGTACATCTGTCAAAACTAATTTAATTGTACACTTTAAATAGATGAAGTTTATTTTACATAAAATATGTCAATAAATTTAATAAAAATAAAGGAAATAATATAATTTAAAATTTGGTGGAAGCTCAGAAATCATTTAGTATTCTTCCCTGATATTATAGAAAAGGGAAGACTAAGTCCAAAATGGTCAAATTAGTTACATAATTTTTACATCTAATGAGGAAGGAAATACAGGTTAGAATCAAGATCTTTTGCTTTCCAGTCTGAATTGCATTAACTACATAAATATGTATGTACATAAATATATATATATATATATATACACACACACATACATCTGTAGGTGTATATATATATGCATATATATATGTATATGTATATATATACACACACACACCTACATATGTAGGTGTGTGTGTGTGTGTATAGACAGTAGGTATGTATATTAGAAAATTTAGAGTACTATGTGATATTCTACAAGGTATTGCCTCCTTTTGTTTAAATTCTGAAAGTGACTTATTCTGAAATATGGACTATCTGAACTGGGTACTTTGTCTTTCCTGCCAGAAGGGGCAAGGGAACGCCACTGGGTTCTCAGAACATATTGGTTTGCCTGGCTTTTCCAGAAATGATAGGAATTTCTATTTGGATATATTTCCAAGGCCTAGAAATGTTTTCAATAAGCTATGAGGAGTTTTGGCTCAACCTCCTGTTCAGTTCATGCCTTTTGGGCTTCACAGAACACTCAATCTACAACATGTGCTAGAAACCCGGACAAGGCTCAGATTGAAAATGTCTGCTGTCTATCATCTGCCACTTTGCTTTTCTTTCATTCAGTGGTCCCTTTCCACCTGCTTGGGAAAGTAAACCGCTAAGCCTCAGCAGAGATGGGAGGTGACAGTTAACCCTTGCCAGGTCTGTAAGCTGGTCCTCACTGACTACTTCCTCTCCAGCACGTCTGAGCTAATGTTAGATTCATCATCTTGTCACTTGCCATGCTCTTCTCAAAAGGAGAAGTGTCTGAATATTTTACATGGCACACTTCAGTATTTATATAGAACAACAAAAAAGTTCAATTCAGTTCAAACACTTGGCAAGAGCTGTGAAATGTGCACAAGGTTACTAAGCACTCCAGGGGCTCAGACTCTTGTAAGGGAGACAGATGCAGTAGCTAAGCCTTTCCACTTCATGCATAGAGGTATTTGTTGGGTGTTCACAGAGGATATTCTTTTCTCCTTGTCAGACTGCATAAAACACAACAGAAGGATTTTGGCCAAGAAAAATCTAAACTTTATCTTAAAAAACAGAATAGGGCAATATCCAAGTATGAACTTTTGGGGTTATAAGTTTCCTTATTTGTGAAGTGAATGTTTGGATAACCTTAAGACCAGTCCTACCATTCTGTTTGTCTTATTTAATAGCTTGATAGAATGGGTCACCTCTGAAGTCTAACTCTGAGAAATTACTTCATGTTTGTAAGCCCCGGACACTGCCATTCTTCTTTCAGGTCTCTGGGAATCTAACAATGAGTCAGTTCCCCTAAGAGTTTTTTCTTTGTCCCTGCACGTGGCTCTGTCCATTCTCAAATGTTTGGCTCATCCTGCTAGGCCTTTTTACAAAGATGCAGATGTTTCTTAAAAGTGGCAAAAAGATCAAAGAGACTTTTTGTGCCTGACGTGCTGGAATGGGACTGAGTTCTGCTAAATCTGATTTGAACATGTTAAATAAAACCAGAAGCTGGTGATTTGTAAGAGGTTGCTGGTGAAGCATGAAGCTTCACGGGTCAAAATTGCAGCACACAAAAAGCCAGGTTTCATTGCCTTTTTCTTTTGAATCATAATTGGAGATAAGAAAGGAACAAAATGGATGCTACTACACATTTTGACTGATTTTTTTTATAATATTAGTGCATTGCAATTAATTAGCACAAATCTATGGACTATTGCTTGATCCTTTTATCCTAATACGACCTAAGAGTATATCCTAAATACGACCAAAGAGTATACTTAACAAGTCTAATGATGGCTCAAAGCAAAACTAAATATGCAAACAAAATGATCATTTCTTTCATACAAAGCTTGGAATAGGAACTAAGGAAACAAATAGAAACATTTCCACAGTTCCTACCCTCAAAGATGACACATGCTAAAGAGGAATGTAAAACACTTATGTAACTGCCATACAAATAAATCCCATAAATTTGTACGAACGTTTACAGAGTTTGAAGAGGAACAGCTCAAATCTAGTTGAGTTAATTTTATCTTTGGTGTACTTAAGCTACCTCTAATGATATTTTCTTTACACACTAAGTATTTGCTCTGTACTTAGTACCAAGTCCCAGAGTTGGTGTCCAGTGATGATTAGTATAAATAGCTGCAAATAGGTTAATTATCATTTTAAACCTGCATAATGTTTAAAATGATAATTAACCTATTTGCAGATATGATCTGTTTTGAACGTGATTGAATTTTAATGCTACAGAAATCTAGGAGAATGAAATTATTGATATAATAACAGGAAAAGTTGATGTATTTGTTGTACGTCCTTGAACCTCATCCTAACATCAGTTCAATTAAACCATTATAGTTAAAGATAACAGCAGTGTATCTTTGAGTTAGATGAGCTCTATGAATGTGTTCTAAAGATAAATATCACCTGGGTGGTGAGATAATCTTTACGCCACCATGACATGCATTTTGCCTTATATAACAAACTGTACAGTTATCTCGAAACTAAAAGCTAAAAAAATTAAAAATGGAAGCTCTAGAAAATTAACTACTATATGTTATTTTATTATCATTTTGTGTATTTCTGTTGTATTGTGTGTTTCTATTGTATTGTGTATTTAATATCTAATTTTGTGTATTTCTGTTGCCATTGAGCCATAATTTCCCTACAATTGGTACTCACTGAATTAGCACAATAGGAAATACTTCCATACTGAGTAGGATTACAGGGCAGCCTGAGAGGCATCTGGTAAGCAGACTGAATGCAGTCATCACCAGTATGAACAGAAAGGAAATGCTGAATGTTTAAATATCAGAAAAATGCAAATAACTGAGAAAAAAGAACCCAACAACCTGAGAGGTGGATTCAGATTCTCTCAGTTTGTACTTCTCCTCTACAATCTAAAATTGTCTTAGACACACAGAAACAAACCTCATGTGCTTATTTTCAGTTGTAAAATTCTATGATCCTATATAATCTCACTTTCAATTTGGATAAATTGATATATTTTGCCACTGAATACAAGTCCCATAGTGGAGAAAAAACAGATATCATCATTCATTTGATTTAACAATTTTTTTTGCAGAGCAATTTCTGTGCTTCAGATACTATGTTCTGTGTTTAAGATGCAGAGACTGAATGGTCAGACTCTCAGGTGAATGTCTAGTGAGACTGTGGATGACCTTTAAACGTATATACATGCAAAAGGCCCCAAAACAGTTTGCATGAGTTAAGGTGGGGAGGTAAGGATTTAATTTCCAGTTTATTATTATTTTTCACCTCCTCAAATATTCTTTCTAACCTTTTTTACACAACTCTCACCTCTTTTCATTATTTGGAATGAAGATGTTTCTTTTATTAGCAATTGTGTTTGCAGTTCAGTTCTTTTAGGAGCAAAGACTTTCTAAATATTGTAATAAATGACTCAGATACTGCCATTTCTTTAAAAATGTGTTATTTGTAAATCTTCAGCAAGAATGATGTGCAATGAATGTTTTCCACATAGTTAAGCAAGCAGTGTGGGATAAAGCTGTTATTAAAACATAAAGCTCATAACTCCTGTGAATTCGTATGTCTCCCACATATTTTATTTTGTGGCAAATACATTTTCACTCTAACATGGTTTACTTTAGCATAAAATTTTATGATCTGTATTTACCATGGTAGGCTTATTTTGTACTGTATCAAGGGAATTTATTGAGGTTACAAAGGCCCTCATTTTATTATAAAATAAAGATTGCCATAGATTTTAGAAATGAGTTAATCAACAATAAGAGAGAACGTTCAAGAAAAGGAACACTCATACCCTTTACAGGGCACTGTGCAGAGGCCAGCCAGCTGAGAGAAAGGTTTATATTGGCTGATACTGAACAGAACGCTTTGGCTCTGTAGGACTCCTACCATTAACCTCCCACATATCCCTTTTAAGAAGTTTGTCATTTTGCTGAAAGATGACACCCACCCTGTTGTAACTGCCTTAAACTCCAAAGGGCCCTTTATCAGTGAAAGTTATTGCAGCTGCTACACAGGTGACCTCCAGGCATAGCCCAATTCACTAAACCCACGGGGTTGCATTAGAATTGTACTCTAATTGGTGATATGGTAACATTGTGATTTAAAAGTCTTCAAGTCACTTACTTTTTTTGTCTCACTTTGTCTTAACAAAACAAGAGACGTATTATGCATCTAAATTCAAATGAAAAGCTTGTATATTTACTTCTTCCTTTATTTGGAGATTATTGAATTTCATAAGCCTTATGCAGAGCAAGGCTTTGAGGACAGAATGCCTGGATCAAATTCTGGCCTTGATACTTACTAGCTATGCATCGTTCAGCAAATTACCCACCTTTGTTTCTCAGTTGCTTCATCTATAAAGTGGAAATAATCACTGTACCTAACTCTTGTAATTATTCTAATAGTTAAATGAGAAAAAAAAACCTTTAGTCTAATACCGTACTAATATCAAATGTATAATTTTTAATACACTATCATACATTTTTTTTCTATTATTATACTCAAAAATTTTCTACTTCTCAATGCCCAATCTTTACTACACATTTCATCAAGGGAGGACAGGCCTGACTGAGTTCTTACACCTCTTTCAGTTCTTTCTTTCTTAGTTTTTCCTGTTTAATGTTATCCTAAGTGCTACACTTCTTTGCCTATGAAGAAACACCATCTTATTCTATTTGTTTGCTTATATTACATAACAGCATTTGCATTGTCATGAAGTTCTCCAGAATAGTCCATTGTTTATACTCATAAATTTTACCAAAACGGTGAGCTACAAAAACAACAATATTTAGAGATAAGAACTTTTGGGACAGTGTTTTGACATTTGGAATGAACTTACTTTATTCCTTTTGGTTGCTTAAAGTACATAAGCACACTTCCATTTCACAGATGTTTTCCGGGAAACCGTATTGCTCAAACATTTAAATTTTAGTCAATGTGTGAACTGAAACATTCATGTTTTGAGCAAGCATATCAAAGTTAGTCTGAATTTTTTTTTCTTTGTAGAGACAATAATGGATGTTAATGAAAAAGAAGTTTTGGTTCCATATGAAGTTTAAAGTGGTTTTTCCCAGTTCTGTGAAAAAGGTCAATGGTAGCTTGAAGGGGAAAGCATTGAATCCATAAATTACTTTGGGCAGTACGGCCATTTTCATGATATTGATTCTTCCTAAACATGGGCACTCAATGTTTTTCCATATGTTTGTGTCCTCTCTTATTTCCTTGAGCAGTGGTTTGTAGTTCTCCTTGAAGACAGAGCCTGCATAGCCAAGGCAATCCTAAGCAAAAAGAACAAAGCTGGAGGCATTACGCTACCTGACTTCAAATTATACTACAAGGCTAATGTAATCAAAACAGCATTGTGCTGGTACCAAAACAGAGATACAGACCAATGGAACAGAACTGAGGCTTCAGAAGTAACACGACACAACTACAACCATCTGATCTTTGACAAACCTGACAAAAACAAGCAATGGGGAAAGGATTCCCTGTTAATAAATGATGTTGGGAAAACTGGCTAGCCATGTGCAGAAAGCTGAAACTGGACCCCTTCCTTACACCCTACACTAAAATTAACTCCA
>CAUYLG010019465.1:0-14921 GCA_963573385.1 Cacajao melanocephalus | reverse complement strand
GCAGTTTTATTTACAGAAGCCAGGGCCAGCAGTTATTGTGAGGAGAATGGGGCAGCCGTTACAACTTATTTTAAAACACAACTTTGTCTTTTATAAAATAGTGTTGTTCAGGTTCTAACTTTAGGCCAGCTATAGCACACAGGCACCTGTCACTAGGCCCAGCTAATTTTTTTTTTTTTTTGTATTTTTAGTAGAGACTGGGTTTCACCATGTTGGCCAGGCTGGACTCAAACTCCTGATGTTGTGATTCACCTGCCTCAGCCTCCCAAAGTGCTGGGATTACAGGCGTGAGACACCATGCCCGACCTGCCATTATATTTTTAACGGGTTCTTTCCCATTGTTTGTGGAGGGCCTGTCTTGAACAAGGGGACCAGAATTTACATACTATTAAGGGAGACAGGAAATACACAGTAATTAAGTTGATAGGCAGGAGCATTGTGGATGACGTTAGGTGTTAGGAATATAAAACAAGATCTGGGGGCTTCAGGGGAAATGTCACTATGGAGGTGAAGTGATGTTTGATAACCTTTGGGAACCAGCCCCAACCCCATTCGTGGGTGCCCTTAGTCCTGGCGGCGACGAAGGATTGAGAAAAGGAAATAAATACAGAAACACAAGAGTAGAATTTACAGCATGGGTCCAGGGGACCAACGCAAGTGTGGGAACTGCATTGGTCCCGAACTCTGGGCTCCAAACACTTTTATTATGCGCATAATCTCATTGATTTTATGGGTGTGGAAGGAGAGGGTGAAGGGTTAGGTAAGATGGGGGAGGGAAGAGTACTTGTAATCCTTCTTAGACATGCTAAACTAATGCTCTGAGCATCCAACAGCACTTGAGATCCTTTTAAGACATGCTAAACTAGTACTCTATCACTGATTGCCATCAGGGTGTGGCTGCATCAGAAGTATTGCAGGCTAGGAGCCACTGGATCTGACCACACCCAATGCATCAAGGGGCTTTTATCTTCCCAGCATTGAGAACATAGAGCAATTAATATCACTCCACATTCCAAGAACCTAGGCGGAGCTTGAGGTGTTCCATGATCTCTGCCCTGGAAAGGCTTTTCTCCTCTTTGCCAGCTCCCATCTTCAAAGACCCTCCCGGATCTTGTGAGCAGAGGTCACCCCTTCTTAGAGATCTTTGCACAAGCCCTCTTTACAAGGCCCTCATGCAGTCTCCATGTTGAGAAGGCGTTCGTAGGACCGGAGCAGTATTCCCTGCTCTGCAACCACCCCGAGGTGTTCCCCGGTGTTACTGCCTTCTAGGATGGTCTTTACCTTAGGCCTCCTGTTGCCGCTTGATTTCTAATTAACTGCACCAATAATATAGTTTAGTTCGATGTATAAACTTCAGTGTACTCTGAGCCAAGCAAGCTTATAATTATTTGGATCAAATTAACGTAGTTCTCCCCCGGCCATCTTGACCCACAGATAACTCCAATTAGAACTTATGGACCACAAGTAGGATTCACATTTGGGTTGTGTCCATTTGTTTTTTGAGACAGGGTCTTGCTCTGTCACCCAGGCTGAGTGCAGTGGTGCAATCATGGCTCACTGCAGTCTTGACTTCTGGACTCAAGCAATCCTCTCACTTCAACCTCTGGAGTAGCTGGAAGACTGGTGAGCACCACCAGGCCCAGCTAATTTTGGATCTTCTTTAGAGAAGGAGTCTTGCTGTGTTGCCCAGGCTGGTATATCCAGTTTTGAGCTGGGCCACACACTGCTGATGGCGCCTATGAACCCACATGATCCAGATGGAAGAGGAGCTGTGGGATCTTCACTTTGGAAGGAACGAGCCCTGTGACACTATTCTTCCCTCTCACCCAGTGTCCTTGGTAGTCCCAGGTCCAGGCAGCTGCTGAGGAACAGATGCTTAGGCCGGCCAGCAGGCCCACTTTCCCAGAATGTGAGCTTCTCTGCACAGGCCCGTCTTCACGACTTCCCCACTCTGTGGCCTTAGGACCATTGCTTTGTGACTTCTCAGAGTAATAAAGGAGCTTTCTTTAAGAATTTATTTATTAAAGCCTGGGCGCAGTGGCTCATGCCTGTAATCCCAGCACTTTGGGAGGGCGAGGTGGGTGGATCACGAAGTCAAGAGATTGAGACCAACCTGGCCAACATGGTGAAACCCTGTCTCTACATAAAAATACAAAAATTAGCTGGGCATGGTGGCACATGCCTGTAGTCCCAGCTACTTGGAAGGCTGAGGCCTGAGCATTGCTTGAACCCGGGAGGCGGAGGCTGCAGTGAGCCGAGATTGCACCATTGCATTGTAGCCTGGCGCCTGGCAACAGAGCAAGACTTGGTCTCAAAAAAAAAAAATTTTATTTATTATTATTATTTTGAGACTGAATCTCCTTCTGTCACCCAGGCTGGAGTGCAGTGGCGAACAATCTCGGCTCACTGCAACCTTTAAAGCGATTCTCCTGCCTCAGTTTCCTGAGTAGCTGGGATTACAGGCGTGTACCACCATACCCAGCTAATTTTTCTATTTTTAGTAGAGTCGGGGTTTCACCATGTTGGTCAGGCTGGTCTCGAACTCCTCACCTCGTGATCCACCCACTTGGCCTCCCAAAGTGCTGGAATTACAGGTATGAGCCACTGCACCTGGCCAATTTATTGTTATTATTTTTTTGAGACAGGATCTCATTCTGTCACTTAGGCTGGAGTGCATTAGAGTGATCAAAGCTCACTGCAGCCTCAAACTCCTTGGTTTAAGCAATCCTCCCACTTTAGCCTCCTGAATAGCTGGGATTACAGGCTGAGCTGCCACACCCAGCTAAAGGGTGTTTCTTGTTTGTAAAGTATTCAAATGCTTCTCTGCCTCTGCTTTCACAAGAAAATTCATACAAAAGTGCTTTACAAGAGGAAAGTATTTTATTGGTTTGCTAGGATTGCCAGAGCAAAGAATGATTACCTGGGTGGCTTCAAAGAACAGAAATTCATTGTCCCACAGTTTTGGAGGCCAGAAGTCTGAAACTGAGGTGTTGGGAGGGTTGGTTCCTTTGTGGGAAATCTGAGAAGGAATTTGTTCCATGCCTGTCTCCTAGTTTCTGGCAGCTGTCATCAATCCCTGGCATTCCTTGGCTGTGACACCACCACCTCAATCTCTGCCCCATCATCACATGGCATTTTCCCTGTGTGTCTGTGCCCAACTTGCTTCTTTTTTTTCTTTTTGCCCCTCCCCCTTGCTTCTTATAAAGACATCAGCTATTGGATGAGGTCCACCCCAATGACCTGATGACATCCACAAAGATCCTATTTCCAAATAAAGTCATATTTGCAGGTCCCGGGGGTTAGGGTTTGAACATATCTTTTTGCAGGCGGGACAGTTCAACCAATGTCATCTTCATCATCAGCACCATCTTTGTCATCATCATCGCAGAAAATCAATGTTAAAAAACACATTAGCAGGGCTCACTGCGCCTGTAATCCCAGCACTTTGGGAGGCAGGGGAGGGTGGATCACAAGGTCAGGAGTCCAAGACCAGCCTGCCCAAGACGGTGACACCTCATCTCTACTAAAAATACAAAAAAAATTAGCTGGGTGTGATGGTGGTCACCTGTAATCCCAGTTACTCGGGGAGGCTGAGGCAGGAGACTCGCTTGAACCTGGGAAATGGAGGTTGCAGCGAACAGAGATTGCGCCACTGCACTCCAGCCTAGGGGACAGAGCAAGACTCCATCTCAAAAACAAAATGAAAACAAAAACAAAACACATCAAGGCTGGGCCAGTGGCTCACGCCTGTAATCTCAACACTTTGGGAGACTGAGGTGGGTGGATCACTTGAGGTCAGGATTTCGAGACCAGCCTGGCCAACACGGTGAAACCCTGTCTCTATTAAAAATACAAAAATTCCGCCAGGTGTAGTGGCTCATGCCTGTAATCCCAGCACTTTGGAGGCCAAGGCAGGCGGATCACCTGAGGTCAGGAGTTCAAGATCAGCCTGACCAACATGGTGAAACCCTGTCTTTAAAAAAAAAAAAATACAAAAGTTAGCCAGGCGTGGTGGTGGATGCCTGTAATCCCAGCTACTCCGGAGGCTGAGGCAGGGAGAGTTGCTTCAACTGGGGAGGCAGAGGTTGCAGTGAGCTGAGACGGCACCACTCCACTCCAGGCTCTGTCTCCAAAAAAAACAACAACAAAAACAAAAACAAATATTGGCTGGGCGCGGTGGCACACACCTGTTATCCCACCACATTGGGAGGCAGAGGATGGCAGATTACCTAAGATCAGGAGTTAGACACCGGCCTGACCAACATGGGAAACCTTGTCTCTACTAAAAATACAAAAATTGGCCAGGTATGGTGGTGGGTGCCTGTAATCCCAGCTACTCAGGAGGCTGAGGCGGGATAATCGCTTGAACCCAGCAGGTGGAGGTTGCAGTGAGCCAAGATGTCGCCACTGCGCTCCACCCCTTCCTGGGTGACGGAATGAGATCGTGTGTCAAAAAACAACAACAACAACAAAACATCACACACACACACACACACACCCCAAAACTGCATTATCAATAAGCAAACTGAATCTGCTTAGTTTTAGGTGGAACTGTCACCTTACTTTAGTAGTCTACTTCAACTCTAGAAAGGTGGTGATGGCTGGACGCGGTGGCTCACACCTGTAATCCTAGCACTTTGGGAGGCCGAGGTGGGTGGATCACCTGAGGTCAGGAGTTCAAGACCAGCCTGGCCATCATGGTGAAACCCCATCTAAAAAAAAAAAAAAAAGAAAGAAAGGTGGTGATAGATTTGCAGGATCCAGCTGGGTGGCTCACACCTGTAATCCCAGCACTTTGGGAGGCAGAGGCAGGCAGATCCCTTGAGGCCAGGAGTTCAAGACCAGTCTGGCCAACATAGTGAGACTCCATCTCTAATAAAAATACAAAAAATTAGCCAGGCATGATGGTGCATACCTGTAATCCAAGCTACTTGGGTGGCTGAGGCACAAGCATCACTTGAACCTGGGAGGCAGAGGTTGCAGTGAACAGAGATCGAGCCACTGCACTCCAGCCTCGGTGACAGAGAGAGACTGTCTCAAACAAACAAACAAACAAACAAACAAACAAAATGATCTGCAGAATCCTGGAAGAGACAGGGAAAGGGTCCTGATCAGTGCATACGTACATCACCTGGTTGTCTTGTCAAAATACAGACACTGCTTCAGTTTGCTTGGGGCGGCCTGACATTCTGCATTGCTGTCAAGCTCCCAGGGGATGCATTCGCTGCTGGCCACAGACCACAGTGTGAGGAGGGTTTGATGGATTTCTACCACACAGGCCTCTGCCCTGCCTAAGGCCCAAGCACCTTTGAGGAGACTGGCTGCTCACCCTCTTCCTCCCGTGATCTTTGTGACAGCAACATCCAGCCTAGCAGGTTTCGTGTGTGTCCCTTCTCCCTTAGGTAGTCGCAGCCGTGACACCTTTCCCTACCTAACCTGTCCCCCAGTGTAGCATGTGCTCTTCTTAGCCTACATTAGTATTCCAGTGAGCCCACGTCGTCAACAGTAGGACGTACCAGGGGAGGCGAGAGGAAATTTAGCGTAAAGGAGGACTGCAAACACATCAGGACACAGAACACACACATTCAGCCGAAAGACCCCCATTCCTGGACTCCATCCAAACCCGTTCCTTTATTATTTTTGTTCTCTTTCCTCTTTAGCTAGATATTGCCTGAAAACAGCCTGGGCGTTGCTAAGGGAACGCCTTAGAGCCTCCGTGAACACATCATTGTTTAATTCCAGCACAGGCAGCCCAGAGGAATTTGCTATTTGTTTAAGAGATGAAAGCCTGAAACTTCCACACATTCTTCTCCAGCTTCACTCCCCTTTAACTGTATGGCCCAGCCACAGTAAAGCACATTGGGTGGAGGGAACTCATGGGACCCAACAAGGTAGTATGTGCTCTGTGGATGGTCCTTGCTATTCAAAGACAAAGAGATCCAGGATTTCTCTTGGTTTGGGTACTGGGGAAAGAACTGTCCTCAGATGATGGTATAAGAATGACATGATGCGAGAGGAAAACCTCTCAGGGATATTTCCGCCAGTCTCAAATCTGTAAATGGGGAATTGACCCAAACTTCCCTCAGGGCCTCGGTTTCACAGACTGTAATTCAAGGAAGGGTACCAGAGACCCACTGAGCCGCACACCTAACCAGTATGTATATCATATGAAAATAGGCAACAAGGCTGGGCGCGGTGGCTCATGCTTGTAATCCCAGCGCTTTGGGAGGCCAAGGCGGGAGGATCACCTGTGATCAGGAGTTTGAGACCAGCCTGATGAACATGGTGAAACCCTGTCTCTACTAAAAATACAAAATTAGCCAGCGTGGTGCATGCCTGTAATCCCAGCTACTCTGGAAGCTGAGGCAAGAGAATCGCTTTAACCTGGGTTGGAGCGATTCAACCCAGTTGGAGGTTGCAGTGAGCCGAGATCACACCATTGTGCTCCAGGCTGGGCAACAAAAGCAAAACTCTGTCTCAAAAAAAAAAAAGAAAAAAAAAAAAGAAAAAAGAAAATAGGTGCCTGGTGCCATGGCTCACGCCTGTAATACCAGCACTTAGGGAGGATGAGGCAGGTGGATCACCTGAAATTGGGAGTTCGAGACCAGCATGACCAACATGGAGAAACTTCATCTTTACTAAAAATACAAAATTAGCCAGGTGTGGTGGCACACGCCCGTAATCCCAGCTACTCGGGAGGCTGAGGCAGGAGAATCAGTTGAACCCGGGAGATAGAGGTTGCAGTGAGCCAAGATGGCGCCACTGCACTCCAGCCTAGGCAACGAGAGTGAACTTCTGTCTCAAGAAAGAAACAGAAAGAAAGCAAAAGAAAGGAAGAAAGGAAGGAAGGAAGAAAAGAAAGAAAGAAAGAAAGAAAGAAAGAAAAGAAAGAAAGAAAGGCGAGAGAGAAAATAGGCAACAAGGCTTTTGAGGGGTGGCTTCCAATGCACCCAGGGAAAGCCCCCCAAGGCAGGAAGTGCTGGCCTTTTGGAGGATGGATGTGATTTGACGGTTTAGGGGTCAAGGAAGAGCTTTCCCCTTAGCCCTATGAAGGTTCCATGAAAATCACTGGCATGAGGCAGATTAATAGAAGAAAAGACATACACATTTATTTAACATGTAGACACCTCAGCACGATGACCCCCTCGCCCAGTGAGGTTCGGAAGCTTATATTTCAACCTGGCAAAACAGGTTATGGACAGGGGAGAACAGGAATTCTGTTGGGAGGATTACTGGGGAGAATGAATGGATCAGAAAAGAGAGATTAACAAGAAATCGCTCTCTTTGACAGCGAAAGGCTCTGTTCAGGTATAGTTACATTCTTGGTCTTGCAGAGGCGGGAAGAAAAAACAGTTGTCGGGATCTCAGTCACATAAAGGAGCTTCCCCTTTTTTGGGGGAGATGGTGGGGGTGGGGAAAGGTCAGAGAGACCCTGAGGCTTCTTCAGTTCAGCAAGCCGCCTCACTATATTTCGGGGTATCAGTTTCTGAGCCCCCAAAGGCAAGGAGGTGTTTCAGGAATCCATCCAGGCACCATTTAACAGGATTTGTCAGTAACCCAATGTGTCCTGTGGCCCCTGCTAGGTAGGGACTGGGGTACACAGAAGCACTGTGACAGAGCCCAGAGCTGTACATCCTTGGACCTGCAGCTTCTCATTCTGAGACCACTGAGCCTCCTCTGCTTTGTGGCCTCATGGTCCATCCCTTCCATTCCTGCTTTCCTTCCAGGGCCATTCTCTGCTTTTCTTCCGGGGCCATTACGCTTCTGCACCAACCACTACCCGGCTTCCCCTGGGCATTGGCTGCAGAAGAATCTGATTGGTTCAGGTTATCACCAGTTCTTGGGCCGGGCTTCCTCATAGGACAACAGCCAACCAATAGAACGGCAGCATCCAGGTCAGGTGCCCACCCTTGGTCGAATCAGCTGTGGCCCAAGCGCCGCAGGTCCCACGGTACAGGTGGTGGAGTTACAGGGGGGCTGCAGGTGAGGCAGGTCTTCCAGTGTCAACTACACGATGAAAGTGACTCTTTAAGAAGAATTCTAACGAGCGAGCCATGACATCTACCCGGGACGTGTGATTGAATTTTTGTGGTGTGATGGGGTACGGGATAAAAGTCTCCTGTGTCATCCTCTGGAGACTTGGTGAAAGGCTCATCACTCACCTGTCCTCCTGGCACTGGACTTGCGTTTTGGAGGGAGTTTGGCTGTGCTGACTCGGGCTTTCAGGAAGGCACAGGTTCAGAACAGAGGCTGCTCCTGGGGACCCAAATTTCATTCCTGAAATTTGGCAGTGAATGGAAGCGGGCTGACTCTATACAGGAGCTTCTGTGTACAGACCCAGAGAGACCTGTGCAGACAGAGAGACAAACAAGCCAACACACACCTGGACAGACACAGTGTGGGGCAGAGAGAGAGAGGCTCCGAGAGCCGCAGAGAGCCACATGCAGGGAGCCACATGCAGGGAGATCCGCGCAGAGCCAGAGAGATAGAGACACACACAGAAATAAACACACATATGAAGCGACACACACAGAGGCACACTCATTCACCGAAGCAAGCAGAGGGCTGTAGGAAGCTTGCAGTTCAAGCGGAGCCAGGCTGGTGGAAGTGAACATTGCACTGTGCCTTGATTCGGGAAGCTGAGGCCATCTAGCACAAAAAGGAAAAGGGCATTTTCCCGATGATCAGGATTTCACCGGAAAGCAGTTGGAGGGCTCATCTCAGGAAAGGAGGGGTCGAGGCGAGTCAATATAATCCATTTTCAGAGGAAACTGTGTTTTCTAAATTTGAGTCAGTATAATACATTTTCACAGGAAAATGTATTTTCTAAATTTGAAAAGCGAAAAACAAAAAAGCAGCAATAGAAATACTTTTGGAGAAGTTGCCAAAATGCAGACAAGTTCTAAGCGTCTGTTTAGGCTGTAGCTCCAGCACTCAGAAAGGAATTCCCTCAGGGAACACGGGGGCATCGGCCCTGAGAGGGGTGTATTTACAGTGCCGTGACAGTGGTCAGAGCCTGGAGAAATGGCCAGTCTGGTCAGGTCCCACACTGCACAGAGAAATGGCTGTTGTCTGTCTGTGGTTTGCACTGCGTAGCCACCCACAGGAGGGTTGAACCGCAAAGGAATTGGATACTTACTGTGTTCCAGCCACAGCCAGGCCCCTGGGGCAAGGCCAGCACCTGAACAGCTGAAGAAGAAAGTGGATGAGTTGTCTTGCAGTAAGATGTGGAGCTTCGGGAGTCTGAGGTGGGAGGATTGCTTGAGCCTGGGAAGTCGAGGCTGCAGTGAGCCAAGATTGTGCTACTGCACTCCAGCCTGGGTGACGGAGCGGGACCATGTCTCAAAAAAAAAAAAAAAAAAAAAAAGTGGAGCTCATACTTGAGCCATAGGCTGTCATGTCTGCCATGTCTGGAAGGAATCTTTTTTTTTTTTTTTTTTTGAGGTGGAATCTCATTCTGTCATCCAGGCTGGAGTGCAATGGCACGATCTCGCTCACTGCAACCTCCGCCTCCCAGGTTCAAGCGATTCTCTTGTCTCAGCCTCCTGAGTAGCTGAAATTATAGACATGCACCACCACGACCAGTTAATTTCTGTATTTTTAGTAGAGATGGGGTTTCACCATGTTAGTCAGGCTGGTCTTGAACTCCTGATCTCGTGATCCTCCCACCTTGGCCTCCCAAAATGCTGGGATTACAGGTGTGAGCCATTGCACCCAGATGGAAGGAATCTTAGAAGTTTTCTAGTCCAACCTTTTCCTTTTTTGCTGGAGAAAGCTGAAGCTGAGAGGCTAAGTGATTCCCCTGACGTCCTCCAGTAAGTTAATGATGTCCTGGCAGACTCATTTACTAAACGCTGATGCCTCTCAGCCTAGGCCAGTTTTTGCTCTTGGAGGGGGATCAGGTCTGTGGGTGGGGACAAAGCCTGACAGTAGGTACAAGGGTCTCTAAGAGGGGTTGCTGAGAGAGTACTGGGGAACTGTCAAAGAAATATGTGCTCCATTTTTTTGTAAGATCTCTCCTTTGGGCCCTTGATAAAGACTTTATTTTAGTCATAAAAGGGATAGGGTGGCTCAGGCAACCCCTTTCTCAGTAATAGAAAAACAATGGAAGACAGAAATAGGAACACTTTTACACTGTTGGTGGGAGTGTGAATTAGTTCAGCCATTGTGGAAGACGGTGTGGCGATTTGTCAAGGATCTAGAAATAGAAATTCCATTTGACCCAGCAATCCCATTACTGGGTATATACCCAAAGGAGTATAAATCGTTCTATTATAAAGACACATGCACACGTATGTTCATTGTGGCACTGTTTACAATAGCAGAGACTGCAGAATTTTAAGTACAACTAAAAAAAAGAAAGAAAAACAATAGAAGACATAAGTCCTGCAGAATATAGGTGATCTGGAGTCCCAGAGTCAGGAAGAGCGTGAGAAGAGACAGTCAAAGGATGATATTCAGGGGCAGCCTCCTAGTTTCCCTCCCCCTCAGTTGCTTGTGAATCACCAGTTGCTTGTTGATTTGGATGCAAAATGGCATGTGGTGGGAGAGGGATGAGCAATTCATCTGGGAATGAAAGAATCGGGATCTCCGATTGGTAACAGAGATCCTCGTTCATAATTGCAAAAGGCTTGCTGGACAGAAAGATATGTGGAAATCTGAAATTCCTGGCTGAAAAAGGCTTCTGGCTAACCTCCTGATGGAACTTAGCCATGATTTTCCTGTTCCTTATTTATGTTCCTACATTGACCACACTATGATTATCACTATTGGTGCCGTCACTGCACCCAGGATGGGAAGTCAGAGGATGTGGCCAAACTCTTTACCACGTTGGGAGGTGTTGGGAATGCAGCTTCCAAGTTCAGGGTGGTTTGCCTGAGGTCCTGCACAGTCCTCAGAACCCAGGCGTCCTGGCTCCCTGTCACATTCACCCAGGAACCCAGGGAGTCCGGGAGAGCTGCTCTTCCCAAAAAGAGCATCGCATTTACATCACTTAGGGCCTTGGGCCTGGGCCTGGGGCTGTAGACAGAAAGGGAAATGCAGTGAAATAAATCTCACTGGACCCCCTACCCGTAAATGCCTCCATTGGTCATTGAGATGAAAAAGCCACAGAATTCTTTCGGCTCTCTTCTAGGGTCTTCCTTTTGAATGCAAAGGAACACTGGGAACTCTCTGCAGAGTAAAATACGGGTCTCCATCTCAATGCCCAGAGACAAAGGCCAAAAAATGTGAAGAATTTCCAAAGAGCCTCCTTCAAACGGCATCTCCCCCCACCTCTGGCTGTGCTCCACAGGCGCTGTGGATGGGAATGGCGACTTTCTCCTCCGAGGCCAGCTTGTCCTGTTGCCCACTCACTAAAAGCCTGTATCTGAAGAGAAATGAAATTAGGTATGTCCCGGCTCCACCCATGCACTTGTCCTCATGTAAGAAGATAGTTCTGTGATCCGGCTGACCGATGGGCCTTGTGCGTGGTTTTGCCGGTACATGGCTGGGACGTTTGCAGCAGGCAGTGCACACTCGTGCACACCTGTCCCCCATGGGAGCAGCCCCTGGGAGAGCGAGTCGAGCAGACAAAAGCACCTCACCTACGCCGGGGCCGTGGAAACTTGTTCACTTTCTGAGGGCCCTTTAAGAGGAGCACTCACTTGGCTCAGGGCTCTTTTGTTCTTCTCCTTTGGAGGCTGAACAAAAAAGAATAAGCTGCTGTTCTGTCATAAGGATTGAAAAAGAGACAGGGAAAGAGCCCCGGGTACTCTCTCTGTAAGACATCTTGAAGAGACCGAGTGATGCTTGATGTGCCAGGAGTCTTTCGCCATCTGGGTAAATGTCTGCCAGCCCTCACTCTGCCAGCTTATTTAACCCTGACCTCTTCTCCCTTCTCTGCGGGTCACTAGGATCCCTCAGATGGTGAGAAAAAGCACCAAAGATAACCACTCATAGATAATCTTTGGGGAGAGGTTGGGAGTGATAAGAACTGGATTACACAGCCCATCCAGGGCTGTTCTAGTTATCACGTAACAATATTAGGGAAGTCCGGCCCAGTGGCTCGTGAGGATAATCCTAGCACTTGGGAAGCTGAGGTGGGCAGATCACCTGAGGTCAGGAGTTTAAGACCAGCCTGGCCAATGTGGTGAAACCTCGTCTCTACTAAAATAAAGAAATTAGCCAGGCATGATGCTCGGTGCCTGTAATCCCAGCTACTTGGGAGGCTGAGATGGAAGGATCACTTGAACCTGGGAGATGGCGGTTGCAGTGAGCCAAGATTGCGCCACTGCACTCCACTGGGCGGCTGAGTAAGACACTGTCTCAAAAAAAAAAAAAATTAGGGAAGTCGCCTCTCTGCCAGGACCTGCCTGCTTCCTAGACTTGCCTTAAGCTCTTTTTGCTCCCCTCTGCCAGGCAGAATACTTTCCCTGAAGTACTGGCTTAGTGGTGCTATTGCCAAGTTTAAACTCTGCAGTAGCACTCTCTAACTGCAGTGCCTGGACCCGGGGGCCTTGGTGTGGCATGGAAGGCCCCGCAGCAGCCAGGGTGTCCTCCTCCCAGCCTCTCCAACTCACCCTGTGATGCCCTTTGATGTGGCCTTTTGACCTGGCCACCCACACCCACCACACTTCTCACTTATTCCACACCCCCGATTTCAGTATGACATTTCACCAGCTCCCCATGCCTTCTTCCCTGCGCATCCTGCTCACTGCATTTGCCCTGCAGCTTGAGTCACGTTGCCTCTTAGAAGCTTCTCTGACAAGCCCCACCTCCCTTCTTGGTGTCAGGCAACCTGCCTCAGAACCTGTGCTGCTTGCAACTTGGGCCGGGGACGGACCTTTGGGCCTCTTTATTCCTGTGAAATGGGAATAACGACTACTCACCTTATAGGTTGTAGGGACTAAGGGAAGTCTTTCATGGCCATCTGAAGGTTTGATGAAATCTAAACTGACAAAAAGCATATTAGGGCCGGGCGTGGTGGCTCACACCAGTAATCCCAGCACTTTGGGAGGCCAAAGCAGACAGATCACCTGAGGTCAGGAGTTCAAGACCAGCCTGGTCAATGTGGTGAAACCCCATCTCTACTAAAAATTGGGCCAGGCACAGTGGCTCACACCTGTAACCCCAGCACTATGGGAGGCTGAGGCAGATAGGTCACCTGAGGTCAGGAGTTCGAGACCAGCCTGGTCAACAGTCAACATGGTGAAACCCAGTCTCTACTAAAAATACAAAATTAGCTGGATGTGGTAGAGCTGTAATCCCAGCTACTTGGGAGGCTGAGGCAGGAGAATCGCTTGAGTTTAGGAGGTGGAGATTGCAGTGAGCCAAGATTGCACCACTGCACTCCAGCCTGGGCAACAGAATGAGACTCCATCTCAAAGAAAAAAAAATCAAAGAAATATACTGGGGTGAAACATTTTTATTTCCTTCAAGGTCTCCTGTGGATCATGTTAAGTGATGACAGGATCATAGTAGGCACCCAACAAACATCTTTCTCTTTTTTCCTGCACTCCCTCCATTCTGTGTATTCTGGCTACATTGTGTTCATCGGTAGTTTTTGCTATGGAACTGTCTTTGGGAACTTAGGGTACACTGGTTATCTCAAATGGTTTGTAAGCTCCTTGAGGTCAGGAGAGACCCTGTTCCAGTGGTTCTCCAAGTGAGATCCCCTGACTAGCAGCATCAGCAGCACCAGGGAACTTGCTAGGAATGCAGATTTCTGGCCTCCGTCTAGTCCTAATGAACGAACTCTAGGGGTGGGTCCAGGAGTCTCTTTTTTGTTTTTGTTTTGAGACAGGGTCTTTTTTGTTTGTTCTGCTGTGAGACAGGCTCTTGCTGTCACCCAGGCTGGAGTGCAGTGATGCAGTCTTGGCTCACTGCAACCTCTGCCTACCGGGTTCAAGGGATTGTTCTCCCTCAGCCTATCGAGCAGCTGGCATTATAGGCATTGCCACCACACCCGGGTAATTTTTTTAATTTTTTTGAGGAGATGGGTTTTCTCCATGTTTTCCAGACTGGTCTCAAACTCCTGAGTTCAACAGATCCACCTGCCTTGGCCTCCCAAAGTGCTGGGATTACAGGTATGAGGCACCATGCTCAGCCTGAGACAGGATCTTCCTGCTGCCCAGGTTGCAGTGCTGTGGCGCAACCAGGACTCACTGCAGCCTCAACCTCCCAGGCTCAAGCGATCCTCCCACGTCA
This sequence comes from Cacajao melanocephalus, assembly GCA_963573385.1. Taxonomy (NCBI): domain Eukaryota; kingdom Metazoa; phylum Chordata; class Mammalia; order Primates; family Pitheciidae; genus Cacajao; species Cacajao melanocephalus. The sequence continues at coordinate 734 of CAUYLG010019465.1, read as the reverse complement.
GCCCCCGAGTAGCTGGGACTGTAGGCACATTCTACCATGTCCGGCTAATTTTTTTTTACTTTTTGTAGAGATGGAGTTGTTAGCAGCAGCGAATCTGTATGGGTCTCTGGCAACCTCAATTCTCACCTCCTTAGAAGGAAGAATTCAAGCAGAGTGAGAGACTGAGGCAAAGTTTAGAGCAGGAGTGAATTTGTTTTTTTTTTAGAGATGGGGTCTTGCTATGTTGCCCAGGCTGGAGTGCAGTGGCTATTCACAGGTGCGATCCCACTACTGATTAGCACAGGAGTTTTGACCTGCTCCTTTTCCAACCTGGGCCGGTTTACCCCTCCTTAGGCAACCTGGTTGTCCCCTGCTCCCAGGAGGTCACCATATTGATGCCAAACTTAGTGCAGACACCAGACTGGCATAGCGCACTACAGCCCAGAACTCCTGGGCTCAAAGGATCCTCCCACCTTAGCCTCCTGAGTAGCTAGGACTACAGGCACCCCTCACCGCACCCGGTAGGACTGAAAATGTATTAAAAAGTTGAAGAGGCCTTTCCGCGCTCTCTGCCGAGGGCTCCATACAGTGTTGTTCTGGATTCCCGTCGTAACTTAAAGGGAAACTTTCACAATGTCCGGAGCCCTTGATGTCCTGCAAATGAAGGAGGAGGCTGTCCTTAAGTTCCTGGCAGCAGGAACCCATTTAGGTGGCACCAACCTTGACTTCCAGATGGAACAGTACATCTATAAAAG
>CAUYLG010019463.1:0-49050 GCA_963573385.1 Cacajao melanocephalus | reverse complement strand
AATACTATGCAGCCATAAAAAAGAAGGATGAGTTCCTGTATTTTGCAGGGACATGGATGAATCTGGAAACCATCATTCTCAGCAAACTGACACAAGAACAGAAAACCAAACACTGCATGTTCTCACTCATAGGTGGGTGTTGAACAATGAGAACACATGGACACAGGGAGGAGAACATCAAACACCAGGGACTGTCAGGGGGCGGGGGTGCTAGGGGAGGGATAGCAGTGGGTGGGGAGATTGGGGAGGGCTAACATTTGGAGAAATACATAATGTTGATGACAGGGGATGGATGCAGCAAACCACCATGGCACGTATATACCTATGTAACAAACCTGCACATTCTGAACAGGTACCCCAGAACTTAAAGTATAATAATAATTTAAAAAAGATCAAATGTTCTGAATTGTTGTTTACTAACTACCATGTCTTCAGCCACTTTCAGTGCCTGAAGACCTTGCCTTTGATCTCCTATATATCAGGGGCTGCTGTCATTGATTGTGTTGGGAACATTGAGCAGCTAATAATCCACCATACTCAATATTCTCACGCAGCCCATTGGCCATCTGTCTCCTCCCCTAAGTTCCTCTCTCTCCAAGCTCTGCTTTCTCTTATCTGACACACACTCTCCCTTCTTTCTCTCCATTGGGCCTGATAGAAATTTTATTCCATGTCAAATAAGGTTTACTACATCCTCAAACACTGTCTAAAAGTACTTTCTTTATCTTTGCTGAACTCACACTTAGCTTTTCCTACAAGGACAACCATTACTTCTTATGAAACTTTTAGAAAAGAAGAATGAATGCATCACGAATTCTATCTTCAGGTTGGGAGTCATTACCAGATAAAGAAAATAAAGATTACATAATGTAAAAATATCATTAGTTTGCGAAATGTGCATTTGGACCTTACGATGTTAGGTTGAGCAGAAATTATTATTTCTGCATGGCAGATGAGAAAACTGAGGCTAACAAAGATAACATAACTCAAATAAGGTGCAATTCAGTTAATAGAGGATTCATCATCTTTGGCTTCCATCTTTCTGTTATTTCTGTTAAATTACATTGTTTTTCTGTCCTTATTGTCACCATTCTTAGGAGATTTAACATCTGCTTATGACAAGAATTGTCACATTTTTCTGTTCTCTATTTAACCAGTATCTATTTATCAACAAGTATTTAATTTTTAATCAAGGACATTTAAAAACTCTAGTTATGCTCTATGAGGTAATAGACCACAGTCTACAAACATTTTTTGCAAATAGCTAAATAGTGAATAATTTAGACTTTATGGGGTCAGATTTCTTACAACTACTCATCTCAACCACTGCAGTTCAAAAGTAGTCATCCATTTTACATAAATAAATGGGGATGACTATATCTAAATAAATCTTTATTTACAAAAGCATGTGAATGGTTGGATTTGGCCCACAGGCCACAGTTTGACAATCCTTGGGACAAACTGCTACAGGTGGGCAGGAGTGGGGAGGATGGTGGTGCAGAGGGCAGAAGATGAACATGAAAGGTGATACCTGTTCTGCCAGGCTAGTTGGGATGATCACATAGGTTTACTAAAAAATATAAAACAACCTACCAACAGATGCAGAATGATATATAGACTAGACATCCCAACGGTTATAGGGTACATAAAATCAGTACCACAGGAACAGCTTCATTATTTCAGAGTGGATGGAAATGTACATTTAAATGTTGATTAATTGCCTCCTCAATGCCAGAGAATGGTAAGGATATATATAAAGATAGTTTTACTTTATCCTTATAAAAACCCACTAAACACAGAATTATCATGTTTATGTTAAACATAAGAAGCCAAATCTCAGAGAAGATACATACCTTGACACTATTAACAGCGGAGAGAACCAAGATTTAAAATCAACTCTTTGCTATTCAAAACCATATTCAGTCTACAACCAAAAAAAAAAAAATCTAAAAACCTAAAAATTCCCATTGTGAGCAGCATCAAAATAATTTCCCTTGGCCTTCTATTAAAATACACTATCTGATATACAACCGCTAATTAGAAAAATATGCTCATTTCTTTCCTACCTCTCCCACCACCAGCAAGGAGCACCTGCAAAGACATTAATAAGGATGAACAGCAGGCATACTCAAACTCATGCACTCCATTTGGCTCCACTGTTAATAACCAGAGAGATAAAGTGAGCACTTAATTGATTTATTCTTAGTAACTTTATTTTTTTCAAAACAAATATTGAAATATAATTATCATCTATGGTAGTTAAAACCTCTCTACAAATTAGTAATCGTGATTGGTCAAATACTTACGGTGTATAGAAAAGCTGAGCTTCCACTTACATAACAATGTGTTTCCAAAAAGTTGACATAAAATTACTTGAGACAAATCCCGTTTCAGTGTAATAAGCAGGAGCTTCTTCGAGGAAAATGCAGTTATATTTTTAAAGCAGAAAATGTCTGAATCATTGCAAATAATCAATATCTAATTTACTTGTTTTGTTAGAATACTTTTTGTATACCAGGGCTTTTCAAAAGAAGGTTTATTTACAACCAATGTGTTTAAATAAAAGTATACTGGAGAGAGAGAAACACACTATTGAAGTTCCTTAGGATTATTTTGATTTGTTTGTAGGAATATTTTGTCTTAACTTTAAATAATATGCACAAATAAAGCATTGTATTAAAAATTCAGAAGCAGCTACTTGAAATTATGATTTTTATCATTAAGTATTATGACCTAAATAGGCTTGCCTATAATCATTAGATATTAGGGAAACTTGGTGTAACAACACCCTGCATTTACATCTGATGACAAGACACCAACATCAGACAATCCAACAGAGCTATAACAATTATTAATTGAGAAGAGCAGGAAGCATTTATCTTGTTAATTTCACATTCATTTGTTGTTCCTTGGACAAATATACTGACTTAAGACAACCGCAGTATTTTATCTTTTTAAAAATTGGGTTCAAATGACACAGTGTTAACTAAATGATAATCCCAATTCCTTGATGGTATTAATAAACAAACTTTAAAAATTATAATTGTAAGTTATTGATCCCATGCCAAAAATCTGTCACCAGTGTATAAATTAGCATGAACATATGTTAATGCATAATTCACAATTTGCAACAGGGCTTTGTTACAAAATTGATGAAAATTCATGAAAGAACCTATTTAGATTAAGTTGCCCAATAAACAAGTAACCAGAGGCATTCACAATGTAGAGTTAATACAGCTTTTGAAATTAGCTTTTGTGCATTTTGTAGGATTGTTATAAGACATTTAAACTTCTAATTGATCCTTTTTTAAAAAATAATTTATTTCTAAAAAGTGAAAATAAACTTCTAAACAATTTTGTTTATTTCTTTGAATCACAGATGTCTACATTTGTAAAACTAAATAGAAAGAGACTGAGAAGTCATCTAGTCTAAGTTTGCCAACCTATAGTACACGAACTACTATAGGATCATTTTGTGTGCTTATCAAATATATTCATCATCCTGGCCCACTCCCCAGGTGCCAGAATCAAAATGTCTGATGGGAAACCCAGAAATCTGCATTTTCTCCCAGACATCTCAGCTGCTTCTTATATAAAGTTGAGATGCAATCATGTAGAATCTGCAAGTGAGAAACTCAGGCCCAGTACACTTGAGACCACTCAGAAACCAATGGCAGATCTGGGAATAAGATCTAGGTTTCCTTACTCTTAACCCAGTGTTCTTTGTCCACATTTCAGAGGACAGTAAGTAAATAAAAATGATTAATTTTCTGGACATCAGAACAAATAATAATTTCATACCAATGTTACCAAAATAATTTTAGTCTGTGGCCATGGCTATCAAATGGTTGCTACAACTGGGTCCTGTTCTCAAACTGTGGTGCTAGAATTACCTCTCTCACAGATCCACAATGAATGTCACACACAACCTCTTCTTCACCATTCAAACTTGAGAAGGAAGTAACAATTCTCTCTTGAGGTGGAATACTATAAAATGTTTCTGTTCAAAATTAACCTCCAGAAGACTGATCCTCTGGATAAATATAAATATATAAATGTACTTAATTTAATGACTATACATTAATCTAGCTACTAGACATTTATACCAGAGTGTAATCCTTTTTTTCAAATAGACCTTGTGTTTTGAAGGGTGGTTAAAATTACAATGCAATGATAAAGTGGTACTTGAGACAGGCTTAGAGAAAGCTTGCCTCTTTGGCAAATAAAAGTAGGTTACTTTTGATATAAGTAAATGATGCAATATGCAGTACTTGTTTTCTAAAATTCAAATGTAACCTGGATACTCTATGTTTTATCTGGCAATCGGAAATTAGAGAAAGAAAAAACGAGAGGTTTTTTGGAGAGCATTGTCAGTTCTGGATTGGAAGGCCTCATTGAGAATTTGGTGTAGCCCTTGGACAGCACTAAGATACTACGCCTGGAAGAACACAAGAGGAAGTATCTCTCAGCTTGGTTGGGCGTATCCAGCATTTCCATGCAATCTAGATCTAGACAAAATGCCTGCAAAAATTTTATTTGATTTTATTTTGAATCAAATAAAAATTATGCTATAGAAACGGTAGAACCATATACACGTAGATACTGCCATGGATGTATTTGTAGATAAATATCCCTGGACCATGTAATTATCCATGAGTAACCCAAAACTATGTCTTCTTCTTTGTTATTGCCTCATGATTAGTCATTTTATTTTATCTTTCAGTTCTTCAACTAAGTCATCAGCTTCTTAAAATTTGGGAATTTCTATTCTATTGCTCTTTCACAAAGTCAGGTTGCAGAAAATGTTTACTGAATAAGATTGAGGACTAATTTTTTTTAGGCTTGATAGATTTTGCCTAAATTATTCATTTATTCATTAATCCTTCCAACAAATATTTATTGAGTGCCACCCTAACTCTGCAATTTGCTTTGCCTGAAAATGCAGTAGTAGGATGAGGGATAGAAACTCAGCTGCTAATCAATATGAAGTTTTATGTCACCTGTAGTCAACAGAGAGGAGAAAGTTGCTGTTTATTAATAAACAGTCCATGGAACAAACCACTCCCCTTTTCCAGTTTAGTTTTAAAATTATGATAACCTCCTCAAACTAGTGTAACCCAGATTCCTGTATACCTTTATAGTAGTAACCACTTATGCTACAGTGTTCAGCAAGTCTGTTCCAGGAGTGACCATTCATAGGCAATGTCTTGACAATTCAGAAGTCACTTCTCAGCACTAGGTGCTTGGAGGAGGACCACAGAGTTGTCACCGAGGGGGGCAGCACTGGGAGCTTATGTTTGGAGGGCTTGGGTACTGAGCACCTTGGAAGAACTGGTTTAGGAAGAGACCCTTGGATGACTGGGTGCTTCAGTAGGCTTTGAGTAAAGGCAAAATTAAGGCAAATTAATGTAACTCCAGACTTGCAAACCTCTGCTTTCTGTTTTCTCTTTGCAAATAACTAGCCATTAACTGGGTAAGCTTTACTCTTGAGATACAACAGGAGGAGAAGACAAGAGAGGGGAGAATATGACAGACATTTTCCTCCCTATCCTCCAGGCCATCTCTTTCTTCGCCCACTGTCTCTGTGCTCAGATACTTCTGTCCATCACAGCTCACTGAAAGTTCTTCATCTCCAAGCAATTTTCACACAACTGTCAGGCAGCCCTCAATTGCAATGGCAATTAGCCAGATGTCAGCCATCCTATTATTTCTATCCTCAGTTCCACATTACATAGTCATGGGCCAATAGCAGCCGAGGTGGATCCCACCAGGGCTCCACTTTATAAACCTGCAAGAACCCTGATTTTGAGCAAAACGATGCAACACAAAGAGACAAACACAACCAAATTCTCTCCGTTTCTACCCTTTTCTTTTAATTTTGTTTTACCTGTTCCTTTCTTACTTTCCCCATCCCATTGCCTGTCCCAAGTCTCACTGCAACTTATTCAGATATCCTAAAGAGTAAAGCTAGTGGAAATGATTGAACTATTGCACATGACTTTTTAAAAAATAGTTATCTTTTCTTCTCTTATATCAGCAAAATCTGCACATAAGCATCCATTCCCTCAGGCTTTTACTTCTCCCATTAGCTTCTTTTTAAAAATTTATATAAAGAAAAAAGATCCCCACTGCACTGCAGATCACACTTAACAAAGTCCACTTCTTGAGGCATGCAAGACCTTACTTTATAAGCAAAACTCAGGCACAGAACACAGAAACTGAGGAAAGCTGTAAACTGAGCTTCAGAAAGACACAAGTGAATACAAGGTCTGCTCCCAATCTAGCAGGTACGTTCTCAAGCTCTCCCACACAAGCACATTTTTTTCTAAGGCATGCAGAGCTAATAAATAGAATAGTTGTCATTCAGAAAGATCTAATCATCTAAGAAGGAAAGGTTTCTGCATATTTTAATCTGTTACCCAAAACTATAATTAGCAAAATGGGTTCTCATCCACCTACTGAAAACTGCTTCAACTCAGGGGACATGGTTAGAATTCTCTGGCCTTCATTTAGGGTCACAAATTAATCAGTATCTAAAATGCTTAGACAGGTGATTAATCTGCTTGAGAGAAAAGTAAGGTGAGAAGGAGCCTCAAGCCAGTACGTAGGGGCAGGAGGATATTTACTTAAAAGCAAATAAAACAAAAATGCACCATAAGGGTCCAGTCATTTTTGTCTCTCTGGCTCTGTTGTCAAACATTCTCAGTTTATGGGTAAAGAATGGTCTTAATAATGGCCAGCACTGTTCACATTGCAAGTGGGCACATACACACAAGAACAAGAGAAAGTGAGAACAGACAAATATTCATCATGCTGGCTCATTTCACCTGTATTCAGATCTACCTTCTGCACTGCCCTTTTCCTGAGACTAGCACAGTTTTGTTTTCTTTTCTTTTTTTAATTGTACTTTAGAGTCTGCTACTATCATAGCCTTTGGACTCAAACACTATAGATGATGAGGAATTAATTGTGTTACTGTATAGATAAGAAAGCTAATTGTTTCTAGGAGCATTACTTTTCTTTTTTCAATATAAAGAGTCAAAGATTTATTAGGGAAATTAGTACCACAGTTTATAGGAAAACAATGCCAAAATCTGGAATAAGAATAGAGGAGAATATAAGACTGTACTTAACAGCACTATTCATAATAGTCAAAAGTGAAGGAAAAAATGTCCATCAACAATAAAATAAATTGTGGTATAATAATTTAAAAGAATACTATGCAGCAATGAGAGTGAATGAACTACAAGCATAATCAACAGCATGGATAAAACCAGACCCAAAAGACTATGTATGTTACAATCTCTTTAAAATAAAATCCCCAAATAAGCATTAATTTATGGTATCGGAAATGAGGAGAGTGGTTCTCCATGAAAAAGAATTAGAAAAGTGGGAACAAGAGGGTCCTACATGTGCTAGTAACATTCTGTATCTTGATCTGGGGTCCATTTATCCCACTGTTTTCCTTTCTTGTAATTTCATCTACCTATTTAAGACATATGCACTTTTCTGTCTGTGTGTTATACTTTAAGAAAATATTTACTTAATAAAAAGGAGGGGGATAAATTGGATCTAAGGAGTTGCTATCTGGTACAACTTGAGGGTTTAGATATGATGGTGTCTTCATTTCCAGGACTTTCTCAATTAGCTAGTCACTGGGTTTAGGGGTCATAGTAAACAAGATACAGAAGACTTGAAGCATCCAGTTAAGCTAAATTCTACTCAGCACCTTGCTGGTTTTCTCATTGCCTGGTCCTGTCTACCTGCAATGCAGTCTATCAGGTCTTTTTGACATCCACACACGGCTTCATTCTTTAAACCAGTGGTCTGCAAACTGGTAAACACCACTGGAGCTACGGAGAAAGATCCCTTAGTGTTCAAGATGAAAATGTTGGAATTCTTTTTATAATAATAATTTCATCTGGAACAGATATGAAAGACATTTAGATCTATTAATGTTTACCACACAGATTGTTTCTGGTACCCTTCCTCTACTGAAAGTCAGAGGTTGAGTCTCACAGTCCACATGTAAAGCTTCCTGAAACGAACTAACATAGAGTACCTAAGATGCCAAGGGAAGCCAGTGGAGCCCTTACTGGTTCCTTGACTGTTTTCAGAATGCTGCAGTGTCTAGTAGCTCAGCTGTGCCTGGTTACACAGACACAGATTATTTTATGTTAAAAATCCCTTTTAAAATGAACGACTGCCTCAAAAAGACTGCAGCAAAAAAATGGCAGATGGAAAATAATTATTGTAAAAATGCAGGTCTAAGCAAATAGGAAAATAGAAGAATAGACATTTCTAATCTTTGTAGAATGAATTCGTAATAAGGAAAATTCTTAAAGGATCATATAATCAGATCTGATTGAAGTCAGGAAAAAAATGAAGGTTATTAAGATGACTAGTTGAACTATGAATCTATATCTAATGTGGCAATAATGACCTTTTCAGGTAATTAATCAACTTTGATGTATGTGACAGTATTAAGCTATTATCATTAATACTATATAATATTGTTTATTTCAACTTTATCTTTTTTCATTTTTATTTAATGTATTTTGTTGAAATAATGGTAGATTCACATGCAGTTGTAAAAAATACTATCAAGAAGATCTAGTACAGTTTGTTCAGTTCCTCCTAATGGTAAAATTTAGCAAAACTATAATAAAGTATCACACCCAAATATTTACTTTGGTATGGTTCACCAATCGTATTCAGAGTTCTCCTTTTTATTGCTGAGTAGTTTTCCACAGTACAGATCACAATTTGCTTAACCGCTTACCTGCTGAACAACACATAGCCTATTTGAAGATTTGTCTGTTAGAAATAAAACTGATACACGCACACACACACACACACACACACACACATATGTACATGAGTTTTAATTCCTCTGAAATAAATACCCAGGAGTACAATTGCTGGGCTGTATATTTGAGTGGTTATTTTAAAAAACTCTCACACTGTTTTCCAGAGTGGCTGTACCATTTTACAAGCCACCAGCAATGTAGGGTGATCCAGTTTCTCTTTACCCTCACAAGCATTTGGAGTTATCACTATTTTTTATTCTGTTAGGTGTGTAGTGATATTATATTGTGGTTCCCATCCGTATTTCCCCAATGACTAACAATACTGAAAATCTTTCATGTGTTTACTTGCCACCTGGGAATCCTCTTAATTTCTTTTTCCCATTTTCTAACTTGATTGTTTGTTTTTATTTTTCAATTTTGAGACTTCCTTATATAGTCTACATAGTAGTTCTTTTTCTGAGATGTGGTTTGAAAACGTTTCTCCCAGTCTGTAGCTAGCATTTCAACTTCATCACAGGGTCTGTTACAAAGCAACAGTTTTTAATTTTGATGTTAGCCAGGGGCTCAATTTTTCCTTTTATGCATTGTTCTTTTGGTGTGTAACGACTCTTGGCCTAACACTAGATCCCAGAGATTTCATCCTAAGATTTTTTTTTCTTTTTATTCTTTACATTTTACCTATAAGTCTATGATCTATTTTTGTGTTCATTTTTGTATAAGGTATAAGATTTAGGTGGAGGTTCATTTTTCATTTTTTATATTTTTGGCTATGGATACACAATCTCTCTAGCACCCTTCATTGAAAATGCCATCTTTCCTCCACTGAATTGGCTTTGAGGCTTTGTCAAAAATTAGTTGAGCATATTTATGTGGGTTTATTTCTGAGCCACCTATTCTATTCCATCGTTCTATATATCCATCCTTCTGCTAATATCACATTGCCTTGACTGGGTATTTTTGCAGATAACTCCATCAGATATATTGAACTGTGGTTTTTATTTACTGCATTTGTCTGGATTTGGTATCATGGCATTGCTAGCCTCATAGGATAAGTTTCAACAGCTAGAGCCAAATCCTTCCTATATGGCCACTTTTTAGGCTCAGGTCAGCAATCTTGCCTGACTTAAATTGAAATGACTTGGGTCATTCAGGAGTCTCCATGTTTGTTTTTTCCCTGAGCTTCACTTTCCTTGCTTGGATATTTTGTGACACATAGGACAGTCTAGCTAGGTAGCCTCATAGGATAAATTGGGGAATATTCTCTCCCCTTCTGTTTGCTGGGAAAGATTACTTGTTTTATAATAAATGTACATAGATAAGGGGTTCATGTTCAAATATTTTTACTGATAGGTTACAATGTCACTAAAATTTAGATACTCTAAATATGGCAATATTTCCACTTATTTTTGATCAGGCTACTTATTTCATATAACTTTGATCTTCTCATTTCCAATTTGAATGGTAATGAGCCAATCACATTTGTATTTCTATTCTTATGCCTGGAAAATTTGAAGGAATATGGAAAATTATACTCAGTTGATAACATACCCATTTGATAATAAGAAGCACAGATTTTTATAAAAAGACACAGAGCTCACATTTTAAGGAGACGAAGCAATAGTCTCATGCATACAAATAAAACCAATCACATTTCTAAGTCTGTAACCCAGTGGCTGTCATCTGAAGGCAATTTTTATTCCCCATAGGGGATACTGGGTAATGTCTGGAGACATTTCTTGGTTGCTCAAGGACTTGTGGAGGGGGAATCTGTGTTACTGGTATCCAGTAGAGGGTAGAGGCCAGGGATGGTCTCTGCACAAGACATCACCTCACAGGAAAGCATTATATGGCCTCAAATATCAATAATGCCGAGGTTAAAAAACCATACCTAAGCAATCCTGAATCTTTCAATAAATTATCAAATATAATTTTGTATCTCTCTATATATACACATATACAAATATACACACATATACATGCATATACATATATGCATATGTGTACATATATACACTATATATACACAGGCATTATGTATAGAGACATATCAAAGAATAATTAAATTATTACTCTATATTGTCATGAGAAGAGTGCAACTCCTAGACAAAAATTTCTTTTTTTTTTTTCTTCTTCTGCTATCTTTGTCTCAGAAGGATACCCGCCAGAAAAATTTCTTTAAAAGATTAAACATGCTTTTAAAGTCTGAACTATCTTGTGGAAGTAATAAATTACTCTGAGAAAGCCAAAAAGAAATAAAGCAATAGGAACAGATGGTACCTATAGACTGTGAAGGTAAAATACTGGGAAAAAATGGCATGATGTAATTGCGGCTTTTAGGTTACTTCTCACCATCCTGATCCCTGCTGCAGTACTTCTCTGTTAATAAAAATGAAACAAACCTCAAAGAACTTTTCCTGGACATCTATAGAACATGATTGAGATGTTAACAGCAGCCTGAGGAGTGTAGGCCCATAAATAGCATTGAGTAGCATCTGACAACCTGACCACCATGTAGTGTAGAGGAAAGGGACCTAGTTTAGAGCCTTGGTTTGCATTCTGACTCATCTATTAGCTATTGATTAAGTTTTTTCATTTATAAAATAAATAGGTAAATTTATTTAACAAATATTATTTTAAATAATACTGACCTGCTTTCTAAAAGGAAAAGAAATATTTATCTCATAGGTGTGTTTGAATAACAATGATAATAGTAAAAATTATCATAATGCTTAACATAAGCCAGTTATGATTCTAAAAGCTTTATACAGATTTCAACTCATGCAGCTATTTGAAGTGATTACCAGTATTAACTTCGTTTTACAGAGAAGGAAAAGAATCAGAGAGATTAGGTTATAGATCTAAGATCACACTGCTAACGAGTGATGGATCCAGGATGGAAACTCAGGAAGCTGTGTCTTATATTTTGGAAGACTACATTGCCAAATATAAAAGCAAATGTTAAATGTAAAAAGTTTGTTTTATGAGCATTCTTAGGAAAAGAACAAAACAAAACAAGCAAACCATCTATTACTATTCCTCCTTTCCAAGCTACCATCATTTCTTTCTAGGAGAACTATAATAGACTCTTCACTGGTTTTCCTGCTCCCATCTTGTTTCACCTATAGTTTTTCAACTCAGAGTAGCAAAAGCAGTTCTTTTTCAGGGATCACAGAGTCACAGGCCCACAAGGACCTATATTTTCTACTCTTGGCTCCCTCTTCATTGCTATGAACCATCTTCATTTCTTCACTCTACCCTGGGGGCACACAGGTCTTCCTGATATTTCTTGAATGAATAAAAAAAATTTTCCTTCAAGGTTTTTATGTTTTTGTTCATCATCGTTAGCACTCTTCTTCCAGATACCACATCCAAGAAATGTGGACCTTCTCATTCAAAACAGTAACCACTCTCAATCTCTATCCCTTTACACTGCTGTCTTTTTTCCCCCAGCATTTGTCACAGCTTGATGCTCTACTATATATTTACTAGTTCATCATCCGTATCCTTCACTGGAATGGAAGCTCCATCAGGACAGGGTTCTGCCTATGGTATGTATGACTGAATACTAAGAGCTCATAATTTTTATCTAGCATGTAGTAGGTGTTCAAGAACTATGACAATGAAGTTTGAATGTATGACACTATGAAACAATTAAAAATCCAATAGAACATCCATAATAATTTTTAATTAAAAATTAAAGCAAAAAAAAATTTCTAGCTAAATCTAGCAAAGAAAGAACCTCAGTAGGTGAGAAGTTAAAAGCAGTTGTCTAGGATACTAAACTCAGCCCTCCTAGTAAGATTTAATCATGTGATTACGTGGAGGAGGAAGGCATAAAGTAACGGCCAAATTTGTTAGTTATACCAAGATGAAATAATTCCCTTGATAAAAAGCAGCAGCTAAGGAGAAAACGTAGATGGAGGACTTGGCCACAGAAATAGTAGAGGCAACTGCACAAGGCTAAGATGAACCAATCACATAATGAAATTGTGCAAATCTTTTATTGTTGGGTGGGTGAGTCCTAAGCCCCTAATCTATTACACACATTCTCACACTGCTGGCCTCAGTCTCCTCACTGAGATGATTAGATTCTTTCAGGTAAAGTAGGAATAATAACTTAGACTTCCTGTATCTTCCTTAACAGCTGGCAATGTCACATGGGAGCTTTATGTTATTTATTCAGTTTCAGGAAAAGAAGGCTTTTATACATCACATAAACACAGCCATACCCTTTCAACAGCTTCATCACACTTGAAAAGTTTCATGAAACTGTTCTTAAGAAATTCAGAACATATGAATAATGGGAAAGACAGCATGCTAGCATGAGAAAGCCAGTCCAGAAAGTGAAACTCTCTGTGTTCTGGTCCAATCACATTTCTAATTAGTTCTGATATTTAAAGAAATCATCTAATATCTGTGAGCTCCAGTCTATTTGTATGTGAGATTAAAATGTTGTGAGACTAAAATGTAGGTGAACTCTAACTCAGGAATTCCCAGCCTTGGAGTTATTGACATTTGAGGCTGGATAATTGTTTATTATAGGGGCTGCCTTGTGCATTGCAGAAGGTTTAGCAGCAACTCTCCGCTCTACCTATTAGAATTAGATGCCAGTAGCATTCCTCGGCCCCCTAGGTCCTCACTCAAAAGTGTCTGTAGAAATTCTCAACTGTCCCTGGTGAAACCTTTCCCAGTTTGAAAGCCACTTCTGCATACTTTTGGTAAAATGTCTTTCCTCTCTTCTTTCAAATTGTTTCCCAGAGCTTTTATCTACATCATTCCCTATATCAAACCAGGCTCTATGGTCTCCTTCTACATTTTTTTTTTTTGAGACAAATTCTCACTCTGTCACCCAGGCTGAAGTGCAGTGGCATGATCTCAGCTCACTGCCACCGTTGCCTCCTGGGTTCAAGCAATTTCCCTTCCTCAGCTTCCTGAGTAGCTGGGACTACAGGTGCCTGCCACCACACCAAGCTAATTTTTTGTATTTTAGTAGAGATGGGGTTTCACCATGTTGGCCAGGATGGTCTTGATCTCCTGATCCTTCTAGACTCTTGCTAAAAACCTGGTCTGTTTTATTCACCTTGAGAAATTTACAGACAAATTATAGTTTACCCTACAGCTGTGTGAGGAAAGTGAACTGTGTCATTGCCTTCTTCCCTCTTCCAGCCTTTTTTTCATCTGTAAGTCTTGTAAATCCGGACACTGTAATGATAACTCTCTCAGGGATCATTTAACAGAAGAGCTGAGTTAACCACACAGAAACATACAGTAGGTGATTATCTCTGTGAGGCACCTTCAGAGATTCTGGAAAGACCCTTTCACACTCAGAAGTAGTATTCCAGGGAAGACTGATGATATTTCTAGCAGAATGTATTACCTATGATAAGGGCACAAAAAGATGTTTCACAAAAAATATATTGTTGCACTCCATGATATAAGCTGTCTTAACTAGAGGTTTCCTCAGTTCACTCTCTACGGCTCAAGAAGGAAGATGGAGTCAAGAGTTAGGAATGAGTGGAAATGACAGCACCATAATGAGTGGGGTGATGGGATAAAGAAGGTTTCTCTAGGAAAATGGAGCATTAAAGTATCAAGCTCTAAGGGGCAACCCAGTGTTTATTAAGCCCAAATGTCTTCAGCATCAGTTAAGTTAGACAAGGGAAGCAGTGTCATGGGGAATCCAAGGTCGCAAATCTATGGAAGAGATAGGTAGGCTGCCATGGATCCTACAGGCTTTCACATCTATAAGGACCTGAGCTTACAGCTGTAATGCAGAGAAGTGAGGCAAGATCCAGCCATTAGGAGAGTGCTGGCCAGTGGATGTCAGGATGCATATACTTTAGACAGCAGCCACATTCAGAGAAGGGCTTATGTCCTCCAAGGGTCCTGAGTTACAAGATAAGCTAAACTGAAAGGACGAAGGAGTGGCCCTAAGTCAGAAGCCCAGTCACGCTGAATAGACTTGTCTTTTATTTTATTTTATTTACTGATTTTTTTGAGACAGAGTTTCACTCTCATTGCCCAGGCTGGAGTGTAGTGGCACAATCTCAGCTCACTGCAACCTCCGCCTCCCGAGTTAAAGCGATTCTCCTGCCTCAGCCTCCTGAGTAGCTGAGATTACAGGTGTCTGCTACCACGTCCAGCTAGTTTTTTTTATATTTTTAGTAGAGAATGGGGTTTTACCATGTTGGCCAGGCTGGTCTCGAACCCCTGACCTGAGGTGATCCACCCCCCCGCCTCGGTCTCCCGAATTGCTGGGATTATAGGCATGAGCCACTGTACCTGGCCCATGCTGACTAGACTTAAGAGAGGGGCAACTTGGTTCATCCAAGGGGTGTATCATCTCAGGTCTTGCTGCCTTCAAAGTAATTTGGAGAAACATAAGGCCACAAGATTCTACATAATAGTAAATGCCTTCAGGTGAATGGGTGCAGGCTGTGACTGTGAATGAGGTTAGGAGAAGAAATCGGGGTGAACCTCTGTTGTAGGACATTTGTTTATGTAGCCATGAGGTTCTGGAAGAGATGGAAGAAGCCAATGCCCTGTGGGCTGACATTAATCTCAAAAAGGGACTCTTCCCTTAGTTTTGTGGGTAAACTTAGTATAGACTTGTCAAAACACTTTGTTAATTGGTCTAATCACTTAAATCAATTCATGGTCAGATCAGTGCTGCCCAGTAGAAATATAAGACGTAATATGAACCACAAAGCGAATTTTAAATTTTGGCACTACCACATGAAAAAAGTAAAGCGAAACATGCAAATATTTTCACTAACCTATTTTAACTCAAAATATTTTATTTTAACCTAAATTATCAAAATATTATCAGTTCAAAATCTATCAATATTAAACATTTACCAATGAGCTAATATAGTAACACTGTATTACAAACAAGTTATTTGTTCATGCTAATACATTTTTACCTTTACCACACATCTCAATTAGAATGCAAAATTTTCATTGTAAATATTTTATCTATTTTTAGACTATAAAATTTACAGTTAAAAAATAGACTTATGTATTCAAGCTCTTCCAAACTTCAAAACCCTTTTTCCAATAATTAAACTATTAATTCTTAAATAAAATTAAAATTAATTGAAGTAAAATTGAAGATCCGTTTCTCAGTCAGTCATGCCAGTCGCATTTCAGGCACTTAGTCGCCACACATGGCCAGTGGCTACTACGCTAGGCAGTGTAAATCGAGACTGCCTCTCCGCTCAAGCAACATGTGATCTCAGTCACCGTCTTCTTCCCTCTTCCAGCCTTTCTTCGGCTGTAAGTTTTGTAAATCGGAACACTGCCTTGATTAGTCTCTTTCATGACTTATGTGTAGAGTAGCATCTTATTTGTTTGAAAATTTCTCCTCTCAAACTTTAAGAAGAAATTTCCTGCACTAGTATTCCAGGATTAAGTAATTTTTTTCCTCTTTAGGAATGCTTTCAAAGTTTTCAATTATATCATCTCTAAATCTGAACGTTTCCTGAATATAAATCCCCAATCTTTTAAAAGTCAATGCTGTGTGGAATCAATTTACAGCCCCAATCGAGTTACTGTTCTCTGAACCTTCTCCAGCTTTTTTCATATCTTTTATGCAGCTCAGTGATAAAATCTGAAAATAATGTTATAGGTGTGGTTCAACATCTATTTAATATAAAGGTGTGCTGTGTAATATGAAATTATACATATCTAACGATTTTTTTTCTTTCTTTAGACTGGAATTCTGAATTTTCTCAGCTTTTGTGGAGATTTATGTGTGTTCACAGTGATGATAAAATGTATAAAGGTGATTCTCTACTCCACCCAATACATTTATAACTATACTAAAACAAGGAGATCCTCAACTGAAGATAAACTGCTAGTAGGTGAAGCACAGCCCTAAGCAGAACAAGACATAAGAGAAAAGCAGACATCTTTCTTCTCTAATTGAAGAGTGTCATTTACAAATACTGGTCCCGATAGATTAGGGTGAAATAATCATAATTATTATTTTTTTGAGACAGAGTCTCGCTGTCACCCAGGCTGGAGTGCAGTGGAATGAACTCAGCTCACTGCAACCTCCACCTCTGGGTTCAAGCAATTCTCCTGTCTCAGTCTCTTGAGTAGCTGGGATGACAGGCACACACCACCACGCCTGGATAATTTTTGTATTTTTAGTAGAGATGGGGTTTTACCATATTGGTCAGGCTGGTCTTGAACTCCTGACCTCAGGTGACCCACCTGCCTCAGCCTCCGAAAGCGCTGCGATTACAGGCATGAGACACCATGCCTGACCTGAAATTATCATTTTACTTTCTAATCACAGAGGGAAACTAGAAAAACAAAATGGTTTGATATTGCTCTAAGGATTCAATCACTCTAGAAATGGTAGATTTTGATCTATTTGAGAAAGCAAAAGAAAAGATCTAGCTGGGGCACACTGATGAACAAAAGAGACTGGCTTCACTTTTGTGGTCCTTGCTGGGAATGGAGGAGATACAATATTTTACTTCTCATGTTAATGTATAGTTTGGCAAAGGATAGGTTAAGTGTTGAATTCAGCAAAAGAAACTGTTGTTTCATTGGAAGTTTTCTTACAGGACTATCTCTGATTTAGTTTTAGCCATAATACTATTCCATCTCTTATCTATGATTTACATATGAAGACTGCAAATGCTTAATCTCTTCCTGGTCCAAGGTTTTTATACAAAAACCGTCAGTGCAATCAGTTCTATATTAATACACTTACAAGCACTGTGTTAATATATTTGACTCTGAGAAATTTGAAATGATTACCAAAAATAACATCTTAGTCCTGTTCACCAGACTTTGATTCATTTGACAGAAATTAATTAGTTCAACCTGATTGGCTCACATTAAAATAATAATAAGGGGGAACCAAGTACTAAAGCTCAACAGAGAATAAGACTCGTAGGGAAGGATATGAGATTCCTATTAGGCTATAAAGGATTAGCATCTTATCTTGGGTTAACAAACAGCCTCATTTTCTTAGTCTTTTAACTATTTGGTGCCCATTTTGCATTTTGTAATATATCGCCTTTGGATTCATTCCAAACATCTCTTTTAGAAACTTTTTTAAGGTTCACCTTCCTTCCTTTAATCAATAGAATTCATTACCAATTTGAACTTTAAATGCAATTAATTAAAATATCAATGCTACAACTATCAGCAACATCTGTAACACAATATCTATAACAACTGTCACTTTAAATTTCCCATATACCAAATTGTTAAAATCATTCTTCAAACATTTTACTGAAATGAAAATATAATTATGTCTATGACCAGCAGTGACAATAGAGATGATAAAATAACAATAATCAGTAATCATAATTTCATTAATAGCAATGGTGAATATTTATTTCTTGATAGAAAGACACTATTTCCAGAGTGGGGAAAGAGAGGATTTATAGATATAAAAACAGATTTTTAAAGAAAAATATATATAACATTAATCATAGTGACTCATATTGAGGTAATATAGGAAAATACCTTTTGGTTTAATAATTTTCTTTTATCAGGAAATAGATTTTGCTTTATTTGTCCTGAGGACATACAACCAGAATCTACAAAGACAATAACATAGTACAATCTAACCATTTATATGGATATGCATTTTAAATGGTGTTTGTGTACCTTTTATTTATTACTGTATTCCATCGAGCTAAACCCTATTATATCATAACTCATGTTTATATGAGTTTGTACATTTCATAAGTCAACCTTAAATAGTTTAAAAAAATCTAATAGATTATAAATCCTATGCATGGCATGAAGGATTCTATATTGAATCATGAACATTAAAAAGCCATTCTGTTATAGCTGAATATTTCCAAAGTTTAACTTAGTCAATAAGCACCTTAAATATATATGATATAGTATAGGATTATGCAAATAAAATTTATCCACCAAATTATAATTATAGAAAATTTAAACACCTAGCTGTAAAACAAAGACAAAGGCAACTATTACCCCAATACTTTTCCTTTGGGAATTTGTCATTGCACAGGTAATAAAAAAGGATAATGCTATAATCACATTAATAAATTCACACTTTTCTTAACCCTGTCAGCCAGTTCTGTGAACATGGTGACATGTGGAAATGTGTTTTCTCACAACCAAAAGAAATATTTCCATAAAATTTGCAGATTTTTATAAATGACCTTTTTCAGCACAACTGATATGCATTAACAAGTATTTCAAAAATACTACAGCTGTTTCAGAATTGCTTTGATAAAAACAATGATATTTTGGCAGAATCAGATTTGCCCATGAAGGGTGGCCATTCTTCTAATTTTCATTTTACCGTTTTTACAATTTTAATTTTCAAAGTAAACCCCTCCCATGACAAGTAATTTATGTACAAGATAGGCAAAATAGAAGTGTTGGCATTTTTCAGCTTCAGCTCAATTCTCTGAAAGAGTAGACTTAAGGAAAAAGGCAAAATCTACCAGTTTTCTTTAATTATGGTGCCAACAATTTCTTGATCTCTCTAACAATTAGAAAGTGATTAAATAATCTTAATTCTTCTGGTAGTGTGTGTGTGTGTGTGTGTGTGTGTGTGTATGATATTGTGTGTATGTGTATACATATATACATATAATTTCTTTTGTATCCTTTAGTGAAGATACAATATTTTCTTTAAATATACATTTTTTCCTAAAACTTAAATTTGTTGGAGAAGAATCAGACCAAAGGAGAAGAACTCTGTTGAAATATTAACTATTCTGTAGCCATGTAAACTGGGCAATTCCATTACCTTCTCTGTCTTAGTTTCCTTGAGAGTAAAATTGTGGAAATACGAATTGTTTTCCTTAACTCATGAGATTTTCTAAAAATAAAATTATATATGAATACTATTTGAAAACCATAGAGCATCAGATGAAAATACTATCAGGTGGAAACTGAATAAAATGCTGCTGAAATCTGGATAAGGGCAGACAGAAACCAGATGTTTGCTGATCATTTCAACAAAATTAATTTGCTCAGGTTTGCCTCTTACAGCAAGCTGATACATCCTCTGGTCTTTCCTCTCCCTTCTAATTGCCCTGAAGTTATTAATAGTTGCTCTGTTAAAACTCTTGAAGTTTTCAGCTGTGTCTTTAGGAAGAAAAAAATCAGGAGTGCTTTATTCTGAGCATTTCTGAGATCATTTCAAATGTTTTTTGAAATATATACAAAATTTGGGAGATATTCAGTAGATATTTTATAGGGTGCTCACCGTATGTCAAGATAGACATTGATGGTTTTTTCAAAACCAGAATTGTCGATTGCCATGGATGTGCATGGGATTTAAGTTGTGAAAGCTGGAGAAGCAGGCTGAGGTTGATGGTTTTTACACTGAAGTGAGGATGGGAAAATGTACAGAATGGGAAGAAGTTGACGGGGAAGCAGGAGGAGAGAGTGTAGTAGATAACACCCAAGCAGATAAACTTTTCATAGTTTTGAGATACTCCACTCCTGGCTATCACTTAATTCATTTTGCTCTATCTTCCAACAGATTTTGACCTATAAAATACGGTCACCCCAAGCTAGCAGGGGCCAGGGATCCCAACCAAGCCAATGTGACTCTAAGGAAAGACCCCAGAGCCACTGTGCTTTACTTCTGGTTTAACATCAGTCTCAAGAGGCCCTACTCTGTGCAGTCTTTTGTGAGCTGTGAGCAGGAGGGGTATTCAACGCTGAAAGAACTTGCTTCCTGCTCCCTCAAGAAACTCAGAGGGGTAGAAGGACATGAAGTACTAGCCAGTCATTAGTTACAGTGTGTTCTCTGCCATCCCCATCCTCTTACTTTGCTGTGACCTACTCCATTGACACTGCTAGATTCAAGGCCTCCATGATGCTAAAAGTAGAACTAGAGGATGCATCTGTCAAATTCTTGGCTTTTATTGGTGAGGGAATGCCATGATACAGATATAGAGTAGAGTATATTAAGAGAATACATGATCCAGACTACTCAGCAATCATCCCGCCTGCCCGCCTGCCCGCCTCCATGCTCCCACACCAATCTCCTTTGAACTGGAGATGAGGAGGGGTGGGAAAGAGGGAAGAGTCAGTGAGATCCTGGTTAGTATCTCTAAGACTGAAAGCGGGGGTGGGATCTTCCTGGCAGAAATGCTCTATGTTTATAAGGTTGAGAGTAGAAGATGTTTTTATTCTGCTTCACACTTGATACGTATTCCCATTTATGGCATACATATCCCTACAGAGCTCTCTATTTCGCCATGGTAGAGAAGGGTGCAGTAGGGTCACCTGGGTAGGTTGGTTGGGCAGATGCATCTAACACAGTTTCCCTGAGTAAACTGAATACTCCATCAGGGCTCAGGAAGCAGTCAAATATCTTCTTCAAGTGACCATAAGGGACATAAATGAGACATCCAACCTGGGTGAACCAAGAGAATCCTCTTGGTTATAATGGAGGACCCTGAAATCAAGAGGAATGGACTGGATGGTTACGGTTCAAATGAGCACAAGATCACCTCAGAAGATGTTACCGTGGGGCAGTGACAAAGCTAAGAAGAGATGGAGCCATGATCATCTCAGCAGGCTGGAACATGGAGAGAATTCTGTCACCAGAACTACAGAGAACATGAAATATGCTGAACTCAGAAACATAAACTCTGAGCACAATCACATGCTTTTCCTATTGTATATTTTTACATAGGTAAATGTATACTTATCAATGTATAAATATATTGTATTTTGGGAGGTTTTGAGTAGAGATGGGCTGAGATTTAGCACAACAAATACACTGCCTTGCTTGGTCTTCTTTTTGAGAGCTCAATTCAGATCAGCAATATAACACATCTTTAACAAGGGTGACTCTGAGACCTAATTTGCCTAGAACATGAGCAGTGTGATGACTACGAGCCCCCTTTTACTATTGAGAGTGTCCTAGTTTAAACAATGTACAGTCATTTGACTTCTAATTCCCTTTTTCTCCTCATTGTCTTACTAATGGAGTATTTCACTTTGGAATCAAAGAGATATGACTTTAAGATGTTACTATGGTTGTTTATGTTGAAAAACCTCAGTAAAATAAATGAATATAAAATAAGATCCTCTGCAATTTGATTTGACTCTTCAGACTCCCGATACGTAATAGGCCCCTGTGAAAAGCACAGTGGTTTACATATGTTTGTATTGCTGCATCGAATTTTTAAATGGCAAATGTATAATATGACAAATATATGACAAAGGCAAATATTAGCAAGACAGTACAAATTAAACAATGGAAATAGGAAGAACTGCAAAAAAAATTGTTTTGGCATATTTGGAAATTCTCTCAGGATGTCACTGAATGTACTTCCATATGAGATTCTGAATGCCAAATATATAGAGTATGAACTCCCGCCTCAGGGCTTTTAGAATATCCTGGAAGAATTATGTAGGTTACTGACGTGTGCTGTGTAGGCAGAAAGATAGACTTTGCATGTGGCAGGGCAATAAAGCAAGTATTTGTCAGCTTCCAAATTGGAACCAGCAATGAATTGGCTATTTGCAACCCAGCTGTTTCTACAGGCATGATGCAAGCATCCTTTACTCCTGGGTAATGGATGGAAGGATCAGTTCTAGATGTTCAGTGGCCCAGTATACCTTATCATTATAACAATAAGAAAATCTAAAATAGAGTCCCACCCAACATGCTTGGATGTCACCCATTCTCGTTCCTGAAAATGTACATATTTGGAAAAAAATATAAATAATGTTGAGAAAGAAATTTCAAGATGCATACTCCCATGGGAAACGGTTGTAGCAATGAACAACCACCCCAAGGAAACAAAAAATAGAGTTAAGATGTTCTTATTGATAACTCATAGCCTTTGAGATATAGTCAATATTCTTGTTCTTACAGAGGTGAAGTGAACATTTTTTTCTTTATTTACTCTGTTATTCCTCTTGTAGATTATGATTTCTTCCATTCTAATTTACCAAAACAAAAAGGCTTAAAACCAAGGTATCCATTGGAATGTATATCTATAATACAAACTTTTATACAATACGAAGTATAAACTCAAGTTTCTGAGGTGCTGTATCTTTTAACCATGCATGAAAATGCAGAGCTGGAAGGCAGGATTTCACAGCTTCTCATATTTAGAACTTCTATTTATCCATTAACTTTTACCCTAAGAATCGGTGTATCTGAGACAAGTTTTAAGTCCCCTTCTCATTTACAAACTGTGGGCCATGGAGAGGCATTAGCCTTTTTAAATTTTAACTGTACTATCCATGTCATCAGGATACTAGGGACTGCCCACAAATAATGAGAAACAGCATACAAAGCAAATGGCACATAGTAGGTAAAGAGACCTTAGTCTATTTTCTATCATGTGCTCCAGGAGAAGAAAGTATTTGTGCTATTACCTTAAGCAACAACTAACTAGAAGAAATATCCACTCAGAAATTTTGACAGCACATATTACATGGAAAAGAAAAAGGGACCTCAGAGGTGATAGACATGGGATTAAATTCCGACTCTTTCATTCTCAGGTAGCATTCTCCAACCTGCCACTTCCCTATTCTGTGACTCAGTCTCCTCATTGGTGAAAAGTCAGCAGCAATCACCAAGTACCGACCCAACACTGATATCCTGTGATTCCCTCTTCTCCCTCTTTCCTGAGTAAAATTCAGGAAGACTAAAACTTGATAGCTATTCTCTATGTTTTGCATTACCTTTGTGGCATAAACTTCTGCTTAGAGAGACAACATAAAGGCATTCAATTACTTGTGATACATGCTTATAAGGTGTGCATAGAGGTTTATGCTGGAAACTGGTAAAGAGAAAGCAACTATTTGGGGGACTGCAGTAAATTGATTCTGGCATACCATTTGTTGCACAATTTACTACACTCCAATTCTGTGCCAGGTACCTGCTCCATCTCTAATAAAAGTGTGCTGAGAGCCTTTAGGAATAAGAGGGCTGTTGTTTATCATTTCAGCAACAATGCGCAAAGCTATGCACTTGGCTGTACAGAAACTGATAAGGAAAATCTCTAATACAAAATTACCAAAGTGCAAAGATTTCAAATAAAGATGCTCTCATCTCACTAAGAGATTAATTTTTCCTTCCTTTCAATGCTACACAGTTATTTCAGAGAATCTGTGGCATTTTATAACCAGTGGATATTACTATAATTTTAATGTATATACTTCAAATATTCAAAATGATACTGAAGAAAAATTATTGATCATCTTATATGTGGATGTCTCAATTACTTGGTCAAATGCTTTGTATATATTGCTTAAGGATTTTGAATATCTTAGGGAACAAATATTTTATCCCCATTTTGCCGCTGAGGAAATTGAGAATCAAAAAGGCTAAGTCACACAACTCAGAAATGCAGAAATGTTGTTATCCTCTTTCCTTGCAGCTGGATTAGAAAAAAATCATTTCACATGCATGAGAGAGACATTTTGAAAAAGCTTTTCAGAGCTCTAGTTTTAAAGAAATGTTAATGTATGCTACTTTTAAATGACACAAGTTAATTTTTAATAGAAAATTATATTCACCTGAAGTTTTTACATGGAAAGACAAGGTAAGGAGAGAAATATCCAAGACAACCAATCTAGAGGGCATAAAGACATACTTATTAGTGCCAAAATAATTTCACAACAAAAGAAGCTTGTTTGGCATTGCCTGCAACAAGTATTACAATGGCTCTAATTGTTTCTTTTTCATTTATTCCAAATTAAATCCTACAGGACTGCCTGCTTCCCTACATGATAAATCCAGAGTGAATGAAATATCAAGAGGTGAATTCCTTCCTAAGAGATCACTCCTTCAGGATGCTAATATACAGCTCTGCTCACAGTGTTTCTGTTCAGTCTTCATTTGCCATTCATGAAGCCTTTACACACGTCCTTGCTTCCCTGACTCTAGGTGCATTGTTTGCAGGCATTTGACAAGAGCTCACCTCAAGCAGGAAATACAGGGTGCAACCACTTTGTGGTGAATGTTTGTAACACATCAAGAACACTTGTGTCCTGTCTCCTGCATTTCTCCTTGGTGTGAGCAAAAAAAACCTAGTGAAAATAATGTTTCCAGAATGGCATTGCACGTCTAAAGCCATAATGAAATCAGGGACCCTGGCCCCAGCTAAAAATATTAAGGGTGTAGAAGAATGGAGGCTGGGAAAGGTAATAATCCATGCCAATTTCAGCCAAAGGCCAGCCAAGCATATGAGATGATATATAGGGTTTATCCCTAATTCATTCACTCTCTCTCAAAGCTTTAAATTGTGATTGTGACATAGATAACCCTTGAGAATGATTTATGAGGACCTTACCCAAGTCCCCATCTGTTTGCACCATGAATCACTAATGCAAACATTTCCAAAGCAAATGAAGGAAGCTCTGTGTGGGTAGTCATTAAAAAGAGGCTGGGAAAAACACTAGAAAATATACAGCAGGGAACAATAATAGAATGGCTCTTTAGGGAATCAACTTACAGTGACCTAATATTTAAGATGGATAGTGAATAATGTTAGAACATTAAAGGTAAATAAAATACACTGAAAGGTCTTTGTTAAGCAAGGATCTCA
The DNA here is from genome assembly GCA_963573385.1 of Cacajao melanocephalus. NCBI lineage: Eukaryota > Metazoa > Chordata > Mammalia > Primates > Pitheciidae > Cacajao > Cacajao melanocephalus. Next base: position 23,702 of record CAUYLG010019463.1, on the reverse strand, counting down.
TGTTAATGATGGCTGCCCAATAGAAATATGATGGCAGAAGCATATGGAAGGGGAGAAAGGACACTCCATCAGAAGATCAGGAAATGAAATACTTGAACTTATTGCATCAGAAAAGTAGATGAAATAATGAAGATAAGGCCTTCACTTCTAAGGGCTCGATACCACAGAGGACTGGCTCTTCAAAACGGGCCTCTAATGAGTAATTTTCATCCCTCCATAGAGAAGCTGGATGTATCTTCACACCCACATTTTCACCCATTTTAGAGATGAGAAAACAGCCCAAAAGGATGCATAAGGAACCTGTAATCATTTAGCAAACTGGGAGACTCAAGAGCAGAAAAGGTCAGGGTGCGTCACTGCCAGCAGTCAGTCATTAACTTCTAAGCTCAACCCAGTTGTTTGAATCCCTAGATCCTTGATCAGCACCATCTGCATTCAGGGAGCTTGCAGTTTTCGTTGAAGGAACAGAATGTGCTGTCATAAATGTATAAGGCCAACTTTCAGCACCAAAGGTGAGAGGCAATTAACAGTGACAATGGGACATGATGAATGGGAAAATGATTCTAAGTGGTCAGAGAAGATGGCAGAGAGAGAAAACTATCTGGCTACTGCTGTGGACTGAGCTGTGTCTCCTCACCCTCCAAGTCACATGTTAAAGCCTTAGTTCTCAGGGAAACTGGAGATAAGGTCTTTACATAAGTAATGTAATTAAGGTCAAACAAAGTCATGGGAGTCGGTCTCTAATCCTATAAATCTGGTGGCCTTATTTATAAGAGGAAGAGACATCAGAGGTTTCGCTCTATATCCTGTGAAGACACAGCAAGAAGGCAGCCTCTTCAAGGCCAGGAAAAGAAATCTGAACCAAACTGTGCTGGCACCTGAATCTGAGACTTACTCGCCTCCACAACTCTGAGAAAATAGATATCCATTATTTTATTTTATTATGTGTTATTTTTGGTTATTTTTTTTTTTTTTTGAGACAGAATCTCGCTCTGTGTCTCAGGCTGGAATACGGTGGCATGATCGCAGCTCACTGCAACCTCTACCTCCTGGGCTCAAATGGTTCTCTCGTGCCTCAGCCTCCTGAGTAGGTGGGATTACAGGCTCCTGCCACCATGCCTGGCTAACTTTTGTATTTTTAGTAGAGATGGGTTTTCACCATGGTCTCAAACTCATGACCTCAAGTGATTCACCCACCTTGGTCCCCCAAAGTGCTGTAATTACAGGCACGAGCCATTGCACCCAGCCGATATTAATCACTTTAGTCACTGAGTCTGTGGCATTTTCTTATGGCAGCCCAAGCAGGCTAAGACAGGCACCAAGGGCAGGGAGCAACCCAAGAAGGGCTGAGGTCAAGAAAATGATAGAATCTTGATTAGGAGTCAGCAAACTAGGTCTAGCCTACCACCTGTTCTTACATGGCCTTTGAGCTAAGAATGGTTTTTACATTTTTAAATAATTGGGGAAAAAAAGAAGAAGAATATTTTTTGACAGGTAAAAATAATACAGAATTGAAATGTCAATATCTATAGGTAAAGTTTTATGGTAGCACAGTCACACTATTTGCACAGTAACAGCAGAGTAATTGGAAGACAGACTGTATAGCCTGTAAAAGCTAAAATGTTTACTATCTGGCCCTCTGTAACAAAAATGTGTCAATCCCTGGTCTAGACTGGTAAGCTTCTCAAACCTTCATGTGCATATGGATCACCTGGAGCTCTTGTCACAATGCAGATTCTGCTGCCTTATATCTGGGTTGAGGTTGAGGATCTGCATTTCTATCAAGCTCCCCATGATGCTGTTGCTACTGTGCATAGACTACCCCTTGATGAGGGAGGTTTCAAGATCCATGTTATAAAAGATCTAGATTTTCATTTAGAGGAATATCTGCCTTAAGATCTTGTCGATTATATAAGCAGCACCTATTACTAATAGCAATTCTATCGGGATTCATCCTAAAATTGAAAAATCACTTGTTAGGAGATGGTGAGAATAAAAAAGAAAAAGACCCTCCAATTTAGGTGTCAGCGATTGCAAGCCATTGTAAAAAATATATATATGTCAAACAAAACTGAGCATTTATAGCTGGTTAATAGTTCTGTTTTTTTTTTTTTAATTATGTTGTCCCTCTTTATATGTAGGCATGGGACATATATATAGATACTTTGAGACAGTGTCTTGATCTGTCACCCAGGCTGGAGAGCAGTGTCACCATCATAGATAGCTGCAGCCTTGAATTCCTGGGCTCAAGAGCTCCTCCTGCCTCAGCCTCCCGAGTATCTGGGACTACAGATGTGTGCCACCAGGACTGGCTAATTTTTTTTTTTTTAATTTTCTGTAAGGGATGAGGTCTTGCCATGTTGCCCAGATTGGTCTTGAACTTCTGGGCTTGAGAGATCATATTGCCTTAGCTTCCCAAAGTGCTGGAATTTACAGGTGTGAACCACCACGCCTGGCCACAATTTTTTTGTTATCTGTTAAGTGGCTCTTTTCTACTTTACTATGTTCTATTCAAACCTGTTTTTTGATTATATAAAAGAAGCAAATTCTATATGATATGGACAAGCACAATCTTCTATTTTTAAAAGATTTTAACGTAAAACATCTCAAAGTAAATATTGAGATTTAAGCTGATGAGAAACAGATTGGGTATTGCCTGTCAAAGCCCCAAAGGCTGCGAAATAAATGACAAGGTAACAGCAGCCTCAGATCATTGAAATGCAGGCTGCATTCACTGAAATTTCATATGCATGTCTTCCCTCCACTGTCTCCTTAACAGATGTCATCAAATCAGACATACAAGGGCAGAAACGAAGTGCAAATACCACCCCAGGAGCTACTGAGACCCAAAGCTGCAGGCTCCCCAACTTGTGAACTATACATGCACAACTGTCTAGGTTTAAATTCATCAGGCAGCAGTCCAACATGTCATTTTAACGAAAAAGTAAAACCTGGCATTTTAAGGCTTTATCCTGAATAACTTTTCTGATGTTTTGACTACATTCAACCCACATACAAAACTAGCTATGCTATTTTTAAAAGTCCATGGGAAAATATGTTTCATATTTCTACATTGTCCTGATGCACATGGTTATTAACAATTAAGCTTTATTTTTGTTTTTATTGATTTACATACTTTTGATTGCACAAAAATGTGAATATGAATGTTGTAAGCTAAAGGATTGTCTTTGGCCTGTATTTACCTAGCCTATATTCTGCAGTTAAAGTCGGGCAGGGAATGAGAAATGAACCATGGGGTGATTCGTGATTTTACCTGAAGCCAAAATAGTGTCTGCGTTGTAATCAGGATAGGTGATGCTGCTATCCCTTATTGAATCCTTAGTATGTACTATGGTACATAGCATCTTAAAATGAGATAATATATAAGACATTTAGTAAAGATAAAGTAAGTAATCAATAAATATATTATTATAGAATCATCTTTATAAACATACAAAGCAGAGTTTTCTTCCCCATTTGACAGATGGTAAAAATGAAGTCTACAGAGATCTAAGTCTTTGGTCAAGATTGCACAGGCACAGCCAGGGATAGAATGCAAAGTCATTATTCTTAGAACAACGCATCACGACACTCCAAATTGCTAAAAAAAAGGAATACATAAATAAAAAATAAATTAAATAAATTAAAAATGCAGCCAGATTTTGAAGCCTTTACAGTTTCTCAAGTCCACTCAATTTAAAGGCAAACACCCTTAGGATGATTTACCTTATAAAATGACATTGTTTGAAATTTCTGCTGTTTTGGGCAAGATGTAGTAGCCTATAGCAAACCATGGTTTCTGACAAGACAAACAAAAGACAGGAAATAAATACTCGCCAAAATTTGTTTAAAGACGTCAGATTTTTGCTGAAGTGGTGAGAACTAAGGGGTGAAGAGTTCAGAGAAAGGATGAACTTTATAAAGCTGGGCTGATCGTCTGAAGAAGCTTTTCTTTCAGGGCATTTGCCAATTCTTGGTGCATGAAATGAACTTAAGAATCCAGCTTTCATTTGGGCAGAAGCTATAGATTGGGATAGAGAAACAAAAATATTTTTGTGGCCCTGTAGAGACAAAAATGGAGACTTGAACTGTAAGGATCCCACTTAAAAGAGGGAAACAAAAACCAAAACACTGTCAGTTTTCTCAACACACATGCCAGATTCTGAAGCAACATGGGAGGATAAAAAGCTAATTACAAAGCCTCTGAGAAGCAGAATGGAGTTTTCTGTCAGTCCTTTGATAATGAAGATAAGGATTAAGGTGTAAGACCCATCAGGGGAGGAGCCCAAATGATGGCAGTAGGCTCTTGGTTGAAAGCCATGAAGGACTCCATCCTAGAAACAAAGGAGAATGAGAGAAATAGAATCCAGCCTTGTTTCAGCTCAGTTCCTTACTGGGTTAAGTTGATGAGCTCCCACTTTATCCTCGTAGTAGAGAAAAGAGTGAAGGAAGATAGTGGATGCTCAATAATCTAAATTTTTATACACAGTAAATGAATTCAATTCAATAAGAAATTACTAGGTATGACAAGACACAGGATAATACTGCTAACATACAATTTTTAAAATAAAAACAACACAAACACAAATAGATCCACAGCGAGCTGGGTATTTTAATTAGAAGACAAGGGGTTTATCAAATACATATGAGAAAAGCAAGCTGGAGAAAACAGATGCAAAGAATGAATACTTTTATCAGAGAACTGGAATTTATAAAAAGAATCCAATGAAAATGCTAGAGCTCTAAAACATAATAACTAGTATTCAGAACATAATATATAAGTTTAGCAGATAATTAGACATGCATAAAACAAGATTAGTAAAATGAAGACAGTGAATTAAAAAGCCCAATCATTATTTAAAAACGAAAAATATCGAATAGTACATTAAAAATGTTGCAATACAGTATAAATTTCTAATATACAGGCAATTGGTATACTATTAGGAGAAAAAAATGAGGCAAAAGCAATTATTTGAAGACATAATGGCTAAGGGCATTCCAAACTGATTAATGACATCTACTCTCACATTCAAGAATCTAGGTTAACTCCAGGTAAGATAAACACCAACATACATGCACGCACGCACACACATCACACACCCTACCGTATCACAATCAAACTGCTAAAATCTAAAACCAAGAAAGCTATATTACAAAAAGAGAAAACAGGCATTTTTTTCAAAAGAGGAATAATAATTGACCTCACAACAGAAATGAGGAAAAAATAATGATAATAAGTTCCAACTTAGAATTCTACACCCAGCAAAAATAGCCGTCAAAAGTGAAGGCAAAATAAACCCATTTTAACAAAAACAGAAACCAAGAGAATTTGTCACTAACAAACCTGCACTGAAGGAAATTCTAAAAGTAGTTCTTTAAGCAGAAGGAAACAAGAAAATGACAGATGGAATGATGAGAAACAGAAAGAGTAAATATGTGATTATATTTCAAGGGAAATTAGTGTTTTATGACCTTTAAAATATAATTAGAATTAAAACACATAACACATATCAGAGGGTAAAAAGGCTAAATGCAGTAAAGTATTCTCAGGTTCTACCATTATTGATAGTAATAATTTTAATGTGATTGTAATAAATCAAAGTCCCATGTTGATATCTCTAAGGTATCCACAAAAAAACTGTAAATGAACGTGTCATTAAGAAGTTAATAAGGAGAAAACTTGAATAGCTATAAAACGATTAATTTTTAAAAGGTGCAAAATGAAAGGGGAGCACTGAAATCATTGAGGCAAATAGAAAACAAATAAAATAACATATTTGAATTCCAATATATCATTAATTAATTCCAACAGACTAAATATTCCAATAAAAATTATCAGACTTAATAAACATTAAAGACACAGAAACCTTGGCATTTGAAGAATTAAAAATGATTCACCATGCAAATATTACAAACTAAACTATTACAACTATGATAGTATCAGAACTCTCACTTTTCTTTTTGAGGAGTTTCTAGGACTATAAGCCAATCTGGAAAATGGAATTCAATCGTTTCTTCGAGTTTAAATTTTTCTTAAATTTTGTGGACTAGTGCTTTTTATTGAAAAAAAAAAAAAAGGAATTTACAAAACACCCCTCCTGCAGACTTCTTTGACTCTGATCATGATATTTGCCAGATTCAATCCTCTAATTTTCCTGTGAGCTCATATAAATATAAGATGCTAGCCCTGAAGTCTAGGAGGAACCGCCATTGTGGAATTTCCATCACACCCCAGAAAACTCACACATCCTCCTCCTAGAAGCCGTCAGGAATTTTTTGCTATCTCAGTCATTTGCTGGAAGTCATACTCTCCTTGGCCATGCCCTGTGGTTTGGTTGATCTTCTAATCTGATATATTTATCCATATATCTCCCTCCTTTCTTCTCCCCTTTCACATTCTTCTTCTGTATGCTTTGCAACTGCAACTGGATAGGCAACAAATGAGCCTATGTCTTTAACTTTATCTTAACATGCCCCTTCATATTATGGTCTTAAGTGAACCCTGGCTGCTGGCTGTCATATGACTGGCTCTCATAGTGACAACTTTGCAAATGCCATCAACCGTCATGCTCCTCTATTCTTTTATAGGAATCCATGTCTGGCAAAAGCCAAATCCTGGGTGCACATACTCCACCATGTACCTTTGTTAATGGGTCTCACCTGAGTAGCCGAAAGTTTCTGGAAAAAATCACACACACTGAATGGAAACATAAGTTTCTTGTTGGGGAAGTCTCAGTTTCTCAGTTCTTACGACAAAGTATTATGTCTTTTTTCTCTTCCCATTAAACTTTCCCCATATCCACTTCCCTGTTTTTCTCATAGCTGCTTTCACATTTCAGTGAGGAGAAAAGAAATCATGAAACTCAAATCATTTCATCTTCCTATCAACAAAACTGACACCTACCTGCAAAAACATCCCTCTTCTTTCTCCTGTCTCAGTGAAGAAACTGTCCCTGCTTCTATGTAAGGCCACTCACTCCACATATCTTTTTCTCTCAAAGATCTTGTTCCTTTAGTGATCTTGTTTCTCCATCATGTCTCCCACTCCTTCACTGACCACTCCTATCAATATGGTAAAGTACCCTGGTTTTCTTAAAATAACTATTTTGATTCTACATCTTCTCCAGTTATGACTATCTTTCTCTGTTCCTTCTCAAGAATTGTCTACTTAATGTCTTCTCTCAAATGTTCACCAGCCCCACTACCCCCAAGCTTCTTATCAAGGCAATCAAGATGTTGTATTGCTAAACTAATGAATGCAAATTTCCTATTCAAAATATTGTACAGAAATATTTGTACATCTCGCCACCCTCTCATTTGTGAAATTAACTCCCCCCTTGATGTAAATCACATTTTTTTCCTGGGCTTCATCCTATGTCCATGATCCTTGCTACTTCCCTTAACTTGTAATCACTGATTTCCCCAGGACACAGTATTAGGCACACATCTTTTTTCTCTCTCTCTCTTTTTTTTTGAGACAAAGTTTTGCTCTTGTTGCCCAGACTGGATTGCAATGATGCAATCTCACTGCAACCTCCACCTTCTGGGGTCAAGCGATTCTCCTGCCTCAGCCTCCTGAGTAGCTGAGATTACAGCCATGCACTGCCATGCTCAGCTAATTTTGTATTTTTAATAGAAATGGGATCTCCATGTTGGTCAGTCTGGTCTCGAATTCCTGACTTCAGGTGATCTGCCTGCCTCAGCCTCCCAAAGTGCTGAGATTACAGGCATGAGCCACGACACCTGGCCACGTCTTTTTTCTCTTTTCATATCCTGTCTATTCTTCACTTTATGTCACCCCACCCCTAGCAGACCACTTCTCTGAGCTTCAGACAGGAATCATTATTTAAGTACCTCAGAGATACCCCGAACATCTTAGTTTCCACTAACCCATTTTTCCCTGGCCATCCTTAAATTAATATATGTCAACATTGTAAACCAACCAGCTACTCAAGTAAATTTCTTAAGCATTCCTGAGTTTCCCTTCTCTCATATTGCATATATCAAATGTTTCAGCCAAGTCTTATCAATTGTACCTACAAAATACATCTCCATCCATTTTTCTGTCTCCATTGTCACCACAATTTTGGTCTCTACCTTCTCTCACCGGCACTATTGAAATGCCTTCTTCAATGATCTCTGAGCTCATGCCATGATAATCCATTCTCTGGGAGTATCTGGAGAAATCTATTTTTCAAAATTGCTTTATTTTGAAAAATAAAATAAACACATTGACCTTGCCCATCACTCACACCTTTTCACCTGCTCTTCTCCCTATCTCCTAAGATATTCCTTCCCTAGCTCACATATTATGCCCAGGTCACCCCATAAAATAATTAAGCAACCGACTTCACTTTTATGTATCACACCACAATTTGCAATTATGTGTGTGCTTATTTGCATGTTTTATTCCTGTATTTCTCCTCCATTAGACTGCAAATTCCATCAGGGAGGATAAAATAGAGGTTTTGATTGTCTTCTATCCCTATTACCTGATACAGAGCATGGCATACAACATATTGCAGGTACTCCAGCTTAGTGGATCAATGAATAAATGGGGTAAGATAAAAAGAAAAGAGAAAAAACTGAGTAAAATAAGAAAAGAACATTCTAGGTCTGAAAACACCTTGAGAGACATTGATGAAAGTTTCCATATATGACTGAAGAGGCATTCAGTGGAACTGAAGTTGCTTGCCTTTGCAGTGTGGGCCCCCCTCCTGTGTGTATATAATTATAATTAATACTAATCGGATTTAAACTTGTGTCAAAGAAGAAATTGATTTTTTGTTGTTGTTGCATACATACAGCTCCTGAACATCATGTCTGAAAAAGCACAACTCCTCATTTTAACACAGACTCTTGTTTCAGTTTAAAAGCCATAGGTAAGCTTTAGCATAGGTCTGGAGACATATTCTTTCTCCTATCCTTCAAAAGAGGTGGGGCCCTTGCTGTCCCTAGTACCTACAAACAAATAATTTCCTGCTATGCAATCCAAATGTCACCAATGATGTCCAACTTCAAGGATTCTTCAAAGTAGATACACCAAACAGCACAGAAAAGGGAGGGGGACTATAAAATAAAATAGGAAAAAGAATATTTAAGATTTGAAACTTTTGAGGGTCTTTGGTGAAATACCAGGCTAACATAACAGAAAGGGCCCTTTGATGGGAAGCAAGTTTCTGGTTATTAGTTCCAGCTCTGCTCCCAATTAGCTAAGACCCGCTATTTTATTTGTCTTAGTCTCAGTTTCCTGGTCATGAAAACAAAGAAATTAAGTTCCAAAGATCCTTCTCATCTTTACAATTTATGAAGCTAATTCTTACCCTGAAGTTGTGTTCATAAGCTGCCACATGACTAGGAAAACAAGAAGAAAATGAGAAAGGAAAAAACACTTTCTTACCTGCTTTCTGGCTATAGTTTCTTAAGCAGGGTGATCTCTTGTGCAAGAGAAAAACGTCATATTTTCTTTGTTGCCTCACTGTAGCATAAGATAAGACATTCTTTTCCTACCTTGTTAAAAGCTCCTATTACAGAAATTGCCAGGTCTATTAGTATATCTTAATTACCACATCTTGTGCTGCTTTTAGCCTCTAGTGGGGCAAAATTGCCATGATTTATGCTTTACTAACAATGATATTTTTACATTAGTAAGCAATTAAAGAGCCCAATAGCTCTCCTGGGAACTTCAAAAAACCGTAGAAGGACTGCCATCATTTTGATTTATATCTACACTAATTGTATGCATCAGAAAACTTATAAAATAATACTGTGTCAAAATGTTTATGCTACTCACAATAATTGTTTGTAAAAAAGAGGAACATTCCACTTCATGTTTACTGTAGAAGCCACATATAAAATTAAAGAGAATGGGCTCCAGTGAGGTCAGATCAGGTTGATGAATGATGTCAGGTCTTAGACTTGTCAACCCAGCAAATTCAGATGAAAGAGATTTCACTCCCAGGTGAAGCTTCTATCTTCTGTGAGGCCTGTCTAGGAGGGTGACAGGTGAATCTGATCTTCACCTGGGGGAGAGTGAGGGAAGCACCATCTTTGCATTTGAAACAGTGTGGGGACTTAACAAAAATATCTATGCATTGTGGATAAAATAGCTACAAAGCAAAGGTCTCCTGCCAGCAGCAAGTAGAATCAAGGCCAGGAATTATTGCTTCCCCTCTCCAAGGCACAGGCTATTGAGAATCAATCTTTCTAATTCAACAGAAAGATTTACTTCTCACGTTTTTGAGATCCCAGCATCTAACATTTATTTCTATCTCCCTCTGTGTGTTTGGTTTTATCTTGCCTTTAGCAATCTCTCAGTCCTCTAGGCTTACTCTCAAAAATCATACTTCATTATGCAGCAAAACCTCTATAATATGTAATAATAATTGTAGAGAAGTGATGTTGGGTTAGAATATGAATCTTTCACTTCAAATATTTTTGAGACAACCATGTAGCGAGAAAGTTGGTAGGAATCTAAGTCTATGCTTTTCCTCAAGTTGACTACAGGGACTTCCCTGGACCGGCAGCACCAATATCATCTGGGAGTCCATTTGCATGCAGGTTGTCTTCCTACCTCAAACCTATTGAATCAGAATTTGCAATTTCTGATTCAGTGCTCACTGAAGAGAGGATTTGTGCTCACAGTAATGCCTGAGAAATATTTTAAGAAAGGGTTGACAGAGAGTAGGAGATTGATGTGTGTATCAGGAAACTTTAATTGTAATACCACAAGGACCATAACTCTAAAAAAAGAGCTGATGAAGAAGAGTGAAGAGAAGAAGGGGGAAGAGGCGGAGAAATGTGGTTTGTTGAAATTATGTTGCAAAACTCTTTTCCAAATTTGCTCTGTAGTGAAGCAAATCTCTGACATCAAATTTATGGTGGATATTCTTTCCACATTTAGGGCATGCAGAGAACGCAATGAACTTATTTGATCCCAAGCCTCTTTCTTTAATAAAACCGTCTTATAGATGCCTCCAGCCTAGAAACAACAAGATGTGGCAGGTGGTTTCAATGTAGCTTGAAACGTTGCATTTAAATAATTAAGTCTTGGTGTCTATAGGCGAGACTTTTGCAGCATTTTAGAATAAGCTTGGAAGGTCCCACAGATTAAATAGAAGTCAATGTCAATTCAATGCCAGTTCGCATGAAGATCTCTAGAGAAACGACAAAGCAGCAATCAGATCTAGTTTCATTTATGCACTTCTCTCTTCTTTCTACCTATAGATTTTCTTACACCAATGCCAGTGCTCAATCCACTGCATATTCTATTTCACCATCATACATTCCTACCTCAGACAGTATCCTAATGGTATACACAAGCACATTAATACTGGATGAAAAAAACTCGCAGCTACTTTGTTTCCACCTTCATCTCAAGTGCTCTAACTTCATTAAAGTTGGAATTTTATTTTAAATTAAATTGCATTTAATCAACAATTTCCATTTAAAATTGATATTTGGAACTATTGGAGCATTTTAAGAAATGTAGGTAACTAAAGAAGAGTCTCCAAAAGATGAGGAATAATTCTGGGAAAACAAAACGCTGGTGGAACGAACCAATCAAGAATAAACACAAAACATCCTTTTCTTTCTTTCCTTTTAAAGTGCTTCTTTTTCTCCCTAAACCTATGCAGACACACTGCTGACCAAGAATTAAGAGAACATTTAGTTGAGATGGGGACAATTGATCATAGGAAAGATCTCAGGTGCCAAAAGATTGAACATCTTGAGGAGATTCATCCAGATTATCCTGATAATCAGAGACGCTAGGTTTATGTATTTGTCAAAGAGCTGCTAGAGTGGGCATTAGCATGCTTCCTCCAATTTTTTTTTTTTTTTTTTGAGATGGAGTTTCATTCTATCACCTTGAGTGCAGTGGTGCAATCTCACCTGACTGCAACCTCTGCCTCCCGGGTTCAAGTGATTCTCATGCCTCAGCCTTCCCAGGAAGCTGGGACTACAGGCATGCACCACCAAACCCAGCTAATTTTTGTGTTTTTATTAAAGACGAGTTTTCACCATATTGGCCAGGCTGGTCTTGCACTCCTGACTTCAAGTGATCTGCCCATCTCAGCCTCCCAAAGTGCTGGGATTACAGGCATGTGCCCGGTCTACTTCCTCTAATGTCTATTTGTCTAATTAATTTAGTGCTTTTTGTAATTTCAATAGTTTTTCATTATTGCTAATCACAGCATCCCAGGGAGGCAGAATGAGCAGATAGTATTTTCTCGATTTTATAGCTGTATTAACTGAAGCACTTCTAGGTACAGAGTATCTCAATGTTAGAAAGACCAGAGTTCAGTTTAACAGTCTCTTAATTCATTGCCTGATTTTTACACCTTTCAGACCTTCTAGCTGCATCTCTGTTCTACAATAATGAGGTGCCCTTTAGATTCCTTAGTCACTGGTTGTGATACTATTGATTGTTGCCACAGTTCAGCAAAGACGGCTAGATTAACCTGATATTTGGAAAATCCAGAGATCAGCAGGTATCTATCCAGTCATCCACCAACTCTCCCAGTCCATGGCACTGGAAGCATTTTCATCAGTTCCTATTCCACAGTATTTGGAAGCATCTTCTAAAACGATTATTAACTCTGTTTTATTTAAAGGCTCTGGGTGAAAACATTTTATATCTTTTCTTAGCCGCACATTCCAAGTCTAAAATTTGAAACTACATCCTGCCTAAAAGAGTTTTTCTTGTTCCCTACAGAGAACAATAGCATATGTCTCATATGTTTGAGACAGAGTGAATAATTTAGAAAATCAGAACATTCTGTAAAAGACACCATTTTGCTTCGATTCACTTGTGTAGCTGCCACTAATTTTAATGAGAATTACACACATCTGTCATTGGGCAGAATCAACCCCATTATTTATTAAAGCTGAAACCCACCATTTGCCATAAAGCTTTCTCTTAATCAATAATTAACAGATACAAGACTCACAGATTTGTGGTTCACACTCTATCTTTACGATGAGTAAAACATGGCGATGAAAGAAAATAAGCCAGGGAGAAATTTTCTAGGGCTGTAAGTGTTCTTCCTGGGTTGCACGGCAGCATAACTAGATTATCTATCTTCGTTGATTAAAAGAGAAACAAATCTCTTAGTGATTGTTTCTTTGCTGCCACACAATCTGTTACAGCAAGTAATATGAATTCATTTGACTGGTTGGTACAAATCGGCTGCTTTCTATTTTGTGAAATTGGTTGGAGGATATAAGGTGTATATAAAGCCTAGCTGTTCAGGAATCTTTCTCCCTGAACTCTATCCCTACTTCTCAAATGGCTGGGCAGTAAATATTAAGGCATTAGCTAGAACATGTTATAAGCTGGACTCCCTTGAAGACCTGATTCTAAACCCTGAGCAGGGTTCTGAATCAGTAACCATAGGGTGCCCTTCATCTGGCTTTAGTAAGTCTTCCAGGTGATAGTGATGCTCGCTCAAGTTTAAAAAGCTCTGGTCTAAACTGTATCTACAATTTTGAGAAAGAAGGTGATCAAATAAACATTGCTACTCAGGAAGCTGTGGTGAGAGAATCTCTTGGGACCAGGAGTTCAAGGTTACAGTGAGCTATGATTGTTCCACTGCAGTCAAGCCTGGGTGACAGAACAAGACTCTGAAATAAAAACAAGTCTCTAAAAATAAAATGAAATTAAATAAATAAATATCAGCTGGGAAAGGATAGAAACATACTAGCGTCTTTGTTTTCTTTTTTGTATGCTTGTCTTTATCACAACATTATACAACATTCATAATCTAAAAATAGTTATTTTTCAAATAAAATTTACCTATTTTATTTTGATTAATTTCACAGATCATATTCCACTGTTGAATTATTCTTTGAATTTAAAAGAAGTTGCTCTGCATGTTTAACTATATTATCTCTCTGTCATGGAAACAATGTTTTCTGCTCTTTGAACTCAAATTATTTGTTAATACCTTAATTTATTCTGGAAATTTTACCAGAATATAATATACCAAATGAAATACTCATAATACTTGTACAACAGGTCTCCTAGTACTCAAGAAGAGTTGCCATTTGATCTCCTGTATTTTGTAATCAGGGTAGGGAGCGGATAAAAGCTGTTGATGCCAGTACACAGCCAGATAGTGCATAAAAATGTCTAATGATACAATTTATCTGCTAGACGAAAATACATTTCATAAGATGGAAGAAATAACTCTTTTAGTGCTGCATTTGCAGTGCATTCTGCATTCAAATCTCCTAAAATTCTCTCTGGCGACACAGTCCATATTGCGATGATGGATAACTGATCTCCAACGGTGCTGTAAAGTGATTATTAATCTGCAAGCATCTGCCTGCTGAGGTATTCTATAGTTTTTAAAAAGCTAAGAACAATTTCTCTGCTATTGGAACCATTATAATCTTTTTGAAGCCTTCAGTGGAGGACCTCCTGTTACCATATTTCTTTATTAATTGAAGCTGATTGCCAAGACTCTGCAGCACCATATGGTTCAGTTCCAGAACCACAGTAGAAACCACATGTCATAAGTAAGAGATTGTTAGTGTACTCATAAATGCTATGGATCAGCAGTCACCATGTGGGACCTTCATGCTCCAAGTCTTAAAGGCAAGAAGACAAAAGTATCAGATCAAATCACCGAATTTAGAGACAGAAACACTGAAACCACTAAGACCAGATAATTTTAGAACAATTTTCTTGGACAAGAAAACCTGGTCTCCGGAAAAATATCAATCAGACAACAAAAGTTTTAGGCACTTACATAGAAACAGATAAAAGTGTCCTTCTGTGGCTGGAGAAAGAAGGGAGTGAGAGTCACTCAATTTCTTTTTTGTTGTTGTTCCTTTTTAAAAAACTTTACAAGTTCTGGGATACATGTGCAGAATGTGCAGGCTTGCTACGTAGGTATTCTTGTGCCATGGTGGTTTGATAGGTGCAGTGAGCCACTCAATTTCTATTTGCTCTCGGCAGCGATCTGTTTAGGCACTTCTAAAGAAGAATTGGTACCTAGCTGAGCTCAGAAACTTCCAGTTTGGCACAACTCCTTACACCTTACGAATGAGGAAAACTGAGACCTAGAAGAGCTAAATTACTTGCACTCTAACCTCAAAGATTATTAATAACAGAATTTGACCAATTTCCACGTCTGATTTACAGTCTATTGATTTTTCTACTAAATTGTATAAAACCAGAAGCTGACCAAGGAATGCTGAATGCGGAAATAATAAGAATGATAGAGTTATTCTTGAAGTAAGGATTGGGGCTTATTACAGTTTCTGTCTCTCCCTTCAGGAAAAATATGTATAAATAAAATGGGAAATAATGGCCAGAGGAGGTATGACCAACCAAAAGCAAATGTCTCTCTGCCCTGAACCTAAATGAGACTCAGGTGAAGCTCTGCTATACTCCAAGAATGAGCAGACCAAGTAGGATGGTCTTGATAAATTATCCTTGAGCAGGATGCTGAAAATAGAATGTGGTTTTAAACAGAAAGAAAGAAAAAGGTGCCATTGCCAGAATGGTCATTCATGGTCATAGTTCATAATTTGTTTATTTCTTTTCTTTCTTTTTTTTTTTTTTTTTTTTTTGAGACCGAGTTTCGCTCTTGTTGCCCAAGCTGGAGTGCAATGGTGCCACCTTGGCTCACCAAAACCTCCACCTCCCGGATTCAAGCGTTCCACCTGACTCGGCCTCCCAAGTAGCTGGGATTATAGGCATGCACCATCATGCCCAGCTAATTTTGTATTTTTCCTTTTTAGTAGAGACGGGGGTTCTCCATGTTGGTCAGGCTGGTCTCAAACTCCCGACCTCAGGTGATCCACCTGCCTCAGCCTCCCAAAATGCTGGGATTACAGGCTTGAGCCACTGCGCCCAGCCATAATTTTTTATTTCTATTTCTTAGCCCATTCACATAAGTTTGGGGTGGGGAAGAAAAGTCAAAACAAAATAAAATTAAAATCAGCATTATTTTTCCCAGAGAGAAAAGAGAAGATGTTGCATCCATCACACAAGAATGTAATGCTATAAAAATGGAATATTCAGAGAACCAAAAGAACTATTAGATATTAAAAACACATGGTAGCAGAAATATGTAGGAAACAAAGTTAAGAGATCTCTCAGAAAGTAGTGCATAAAGAATGAAGAATAGTAAGCAGATGAGAAAAGATAATAAAAGCAGAACAATACTAGAAAACACAATATTCGAAGAATAGGAGCTCCAGAAAGAGAGACCAGAACAACAGAGAAAATCATCAATAAAGTAATTCAAAAAAATTTCCCAGAACTGAGAAGAATGATTTTCCAGATTGAGAAACCCAGGGAAAGCCTAGTACAAGTAGACCAAAAGTACCTACATGATTCTAAAAACACTGATGCACTTAGGCAAAAAGAATTTACAAGACTCCAGAGAGGGAAAGGACCACATAAAAAGGGTATGCCATGAAAATTGCTTTAGACTAGTTGAAGCTAGACAAGAATATAATGCCTTCAAAACATTCAAGAACTGTGATTTCCAACCTCAAAGACTATTTCAAGACAAATTGTTAATAATATTTACAAGTAGAATAAAGATATTTTGGACATGTGATGTTTCAAAAAATTTACCTTGGACTTTTTCATTAAAAAATTTTAAAAAAAATTAATAAAAAAGTTCACCTTGCTTGTTCTCATTTAAAAAGTGCAACGTAAACTTTTCTCCAGCTACTGGAGAAAGTGTTCCACCAAACTGAAGAAGTAAAATGAGAATAGAAGATAAAGTGATAGTGGGCTGGATAACCCCACAACAGATATTTCACCCTAGACCTGTGAAAGTGACCTTATTTGGAAAAGAGTCATTGCATATGTAATTAGGAGCCTTGAGATGAGGTCATCCTGGATTGAGGGTGGCCCCCAAATACAATGACACACGTCCTTATTAGAGACAGGCAGAGGAAGATTTCACAGAGATACAGGAGAGAAGGCCACGTGAAGAGGGAACGAGAGATTAGAGTTATGTAACAGCAAGCCAAAGCATGTCTGGAGTCACCAAAAACTGGAAGAAGCAAAGGAGGATTATCCCTGGAGCCTTCAGGGGGAGAGCCTACTATCACCTCCACTTGAGACTGCTGGTCTCCATAGCTGAAAGTGAATAAATTTCCATTGTTTTTAGTCCCAAGCTTATCATAATCTGTTAAAGCAGCCCTAGGGCAGCAGCCCTAATATAAGGGGATACGGAAAATGACAGATCCAACAGAGGAAAGGGGTAAAGAGAATCATTAGGATGGAGCTGAAGAGACATCGAAAGATGATAACTGCAGCAAGTTAGGAATTGGCTCTGGAAGATAAATCTTCAAGAAGGTGACTGTTTTGGACTGAATACCTATATAGTTACAAAATTCATATATTGAAATTCTAACCCCAAATGAGATGGGATTAAGAGGTAGAGCCTTTGAGAGTTCACTACATTGTGAAGGTAAAACGTAAGGAATGGAATTAGTGTCTTTATAAATGGGACCCCAGAGAGCTGTCCTGCTCCCTTTCTGCCGTGTGAGGATGCAAAGAGCAGGCCATCTGCAAAAACAGAAACGGCCCTCATCAGACACTGTATCTGCCAGCACTTTGATCTTGGATTTCCCAGACACGAGAACTTAGAGAAGTACATGTTTGTTGTTTACACCACATAGTATATCGTGATTTGTTACAGTAGCCTGAGCTGACTATGACATTAATAGACTCCTTCCTGGTGACAATTCATGTTTCAAAAGGAGATTTAGGGATCTGGCAAAATAATTTGGGGTGAGGTACATAGGTAAAAGTAAATAAAGATTAGTACAGAGTCATAGTAATGTAAATAATGAGTATTGTTCTAATCAAAATTATGATACAACTCTATTAGGAGGATTAGGGATGGAAGTGAGTATGTGCAAATGCCAGTGGTTGTATGGTGCGCAGCTGGGTTGGTGTTATGTGTTGCATATGGGTTGGTGAGTGGATATGGCAAAGCAAAAGTGGGGAATGAGCAAAAGCCTCCTCTTCCATAAAACTGAATCCCTAAAACTGAAAGTTGAATAAAACACTATTTAAGCATGTTAGTAATATGGTAGGAAATATCAAATGGATCCTCTGGAAAGTAACAATACATTTAATAATAATTTAATAACATATTTGATATTTAATAAAATAAATATAATTTTAAAACTAATTTTAATAATACTCATATGATAGTACATTTCAGATATTTTTGATAATTTACTCATTTATTTTTCTTCAGAATCATCTTGCGGGGAGGTGTTATTATCCCCATTTTGCTGATGAGAACATTGAGGCAATGTATACAGCAGACAGTGTCAGAGCCAGATTTGGAAACTAAGTCATCACTGTTAGAGTTCCAAGATTAACCTCAGCATTTCTTAGAAAATATCAAGAAGGGAATCTGGACATACTGTTTAACAAACCTGTAGAACTAGTAGACTCTTTATGTATGCACATAATCTTGATTAAAAAACAAAAAAGACCGCTGGAAATAACTCCATCAGAAGATGAAGGTTGTGCCTATGCATTTTCTGATTTTTGAGTCTTTGTCTCCAAATCAGAGTAAATCTGGGAGTAGGGCGTGGGGCAGCAGGTAGTAGAGCAATAGAAGGGATCTAAGTTTCCCTGGCCATGTAAAATCGCAGTCTTACCTACTCTTGGTAGACTAAATAGCAAATGCTGTAAGGTGCGAAGCACTACTTCCAGGACTGCAGGTGACAGCCAGAAGGTGGCCAACTTTGTGAGCCCAAAAGGAAAAGGAATACAGCCTTCCAGCCACATGTGCCAGACTGGCACGCACCTCTACAATATTTGCATTCTTGTGTCAACACCTCTCTTCCATGGATTGAACCAACACCTGTTTAAGCCTAAAAAAGTTTAAGAATTTGAAGAAATTAATTTGCATGAAAATGAAGCAAAATATTTAAACCTCAATAAGTATGTTGTGCCTGAGTTTACACATAAAAATTATCTTCACTCTATATGAAATGAGTAGATGAGGTATTCAAGGACATCTTTGTTAAAAGTAGTAGATTTTTCATTTAATCTCTAAGATGATACATTGTGAAAGAAATGTTTGAAAGGGAAATAAATTACTCTGTTAGAAATTTTAAAGAGATTTACCTAAATATTTGGACTTCTCAAAACAGGCATACGAAAAAGAGGCCTAGAGTTTAGAGTTCGATTGTTTAAAAAAATTGGGGGGTATATTCGTATCTTAAATACCATAGTGAATTGGCTAATTTGGATGAAAGGGAAGATATCTAAATAATATTAAATTATTGCAGCTTCAAAATCTATAGATCCTTTAGATCTATGGCTGCCAAAAGGGCAAATTCAGCCAGAAAGCTCAAAGACACCTTTCTTGCATTTCTAATAATTGGAATAGTTAATATTTTATGAGTATTTATTAGAAACAAGGTACTGTTCTAATTACTCTGCAAATATATTCACTCATTTGTTTCTCGAAGCATATAAGATTGGTACTATTAATTTTATCACTGTTTTTATACATAGTGGCATGGAGAAACCCAATGAGACAATAGTATTGATAGATCCAGAGCCCTGGTTCTGTCCCAATGCACTTCTAATGAATAGGTTTGCTTATAAATGTAAGAACCCAGACCCTATAAGAAGATGTTTCTCATGGAAGAAAATGCATGTTCAAGGGATATGTGCGGTCATTCACAGCTCTATTGCTTGTCATTTTAATAATGTCCAGAAACAAGAAAATAATCCTCATTTTAAACCAAAAAATTATTAAAATAAGTAGATAACCAAAGTATATAGATCTGTCCCCTGTCCTTATTTAATAAACTATTTAGCAGTTTGTTTGTGTTTTATCTTTCTGGAATATTACGCAGATATAGTCTTGAATAATAAAGGTGGTAGAAGAAAAGGAGAAAGTCCTTCAGATTGAAGCTAACCCAGTTCCAAATGTCAGCTCTTTTACTCACTGGCTGTGAGACTTTGTGGAAATTCCTTCATCATTCTGAGTCTTAGGGGTTAATAATAAATGTGACTGTGTTGTTTAGAGAACTATATAGGGGGTGTTACATAGAATTCATGCTCCGTAAAAGTTAGCATTTACTTAGGACTAGTATGAGGGTCTATTGTCCGGATATGGTTTGCTACCAATGAAAAATAGCATGGGACTGAGAGCAGAAGTCCTCTGTGAAATTCTCTTAGTATGGCTCAGAACCCAAATGAGAGAGTGAAAAAAGGAAACTGTCTTCCAAGATTCATGTTAGTATGGAAAGCCTTCATTTCCTTTATTGATTTTCTTTTTATTCTAGCCATGTTGGTACAGAAAAGAACAAATTTAACAGAAAATGTTGTCTGCATTTGTCCTCAAATTATACTTGAATGGATTAGTTAACAATCATAATTTTGGAATTAGTGTGTAAGGAAGAGAGCACCACTTAAAATAGAACTTAGAGAGTGAGAGGGAGGGAAACACGGATGGAGGGAGGGAGGCAGAGAGAGAGAACGAGAGAGATAGGCAGAGAGAGAGAGAGACAGAGACAGAGACAGAGAGAGACAAGGAGGAGGATGGGAAGCCAGGGAGACTGGTACACAGATTTTATAGATGTCCTAATAACTTTCATTATCCAAAGGCATTCCCTAAACCATACATAAACAAACTACAGGATACAGATGAAAATTTCAAAGTAAAGATCAAGGAAATATGAACAAAATATTTCCATAGTACCAAGTTAGATTACTGAAGCAGATGAAATGTGTCTTTGGTGGTAAGTGATTTTTCTAACTGGCAGTAACACAAAAGGTCACTCTAGAAATATGGCTTAAAAAGGTAAATTAAATCCATCCTCTTAAGAAAGAAAATCTATATGTGCTTGAGTATTGAAAAGATAAGAAACATTAATCCTTTACAATGAGGCAGTTGCTATGTAAGTATGGATTGTACATATCTCTCCGCATCACTTAACTTTCACAAACAAGTCTATGAGGTAGCTATTATTATTCCCACCATTCTAAAAACCTCAAGTAACTTGTCCAAGGATAACACTTCTCAGGTAGTAAAGGTGAACTTTTTAGCAATTGAATGCCAGAGGCAACAAGTTGTAATCACATGCTGGCAGAGCCATTTCTCAGTTGACATGATATTATCCACATCTTCCAGCACAGTTCCTGATATGGTTTGGATTGGTGTCCCCACCTAAATCTCATGTTGAATTGTAATCCCCAGTGTTGGAGGTGGGCCCTGGTAGAAAGTGATTGGATCATTGGGATGGATTCCTAATGAGTGTTTTAGCCACATCCTTTGATGCTGTCCTCATGCTGGCATGTGAGTTTTCTTGACATCTGGTTATTTGAAAGTGTGTGGCATCTCCCGATAGTCCGTCCTGCTCCTGCTGTGTCTGTTATGTGTCTGCTCCCCCATGGCTTTCTGCCAGGATTGTAAGTTTCCTGAGGCTTCTCCAAAAGCTAAGCAGATGCCAACACCATGCTTCCTGTACAGCCTGCAGACTCATGAGCCAATTAAGCCTTTTTTCTTTAAAAATTACCCAGTCTCAGGTATTTCTGTATAGCAATGACACAATGGCCTAATACAGTGCCTTTGCATGTAATAAATGCCCAGTAAACACTGAACATTCCTCAACAATTAAAGACATTAGAAACTTGTGTGGAATGCACTCATAAGAAGATTAACTCCTTAAATCATAATTACTCATAAACTCTTCAGCAGAGATTTATCAAATTAACGTAGCAGAGAACAAAGATATGAAGAGCTAGGTCAAGGAAAAGACACATTTGACATAAGAGAGGAAGAAAGACAATGGTGATAGTATAGGATACTTCCTGTTGAGGGCACAACCATAGGGTACTGGTGTCAACATGAAAGAAATAGAGAGAAATGAATCTCCAAGTAAAAAAAAATCATTTAAAAATAATGAATAAAATGTTAAGATTGTAACCCAGCACATACATATAGACCAGGGGCCAGGCATGGTGGCTCACTCCTGTAATTCCAATACTTTGTGAGGTAGGATTGCTTAAGCCCAGAAGTTCGACAGCAGCCTAGGGAACAAAGGGAGACTTCATCTCTACTAAACAAAAAAAAAAAACTAGTGGGGTGTGGTGATGCATGCATGCAGTCCCAGCTACACAGGAAGCTGAGGCAGGAGGATCACCGGAACTCAGGAGTTTGGGGCTGCAGTGAACCATGTTTGTGCCACTGCCAGCCTGAATTATAGAGAAATAATCTGTCTCAAAAAAAAGAAAAAAAAAAAAAACATATAGACCAGCATAGCCTCTAGTATATCAGGAGAACAAAGGAAAAAGTTAGGGTTTATTGGGGAAAGAGGAGGTTATGCAAGCTGTTTTGAAATCAAACTTATTGGCATTCACAGTGTCTTGCAAGGGCTGGAGAGTTCTGATTGTCGAGCATTAGGGGTTGCTCAGTAGAACCTGTGATCTTGGCCTGACGGTTTGCAGTTTGAAGCAGGTTTGTGAGGCTGGATGTCCAGTGAGTGTTCTACATAAGCAGCTCCTGTAGAAAGCTATGGTTTGGGAAAATTTCTTGTGGAAATTCCTGTTACCAGGCAAATCACGTGTGAGACTCCGCACTTCATGGCCTTCTCTGGCCCTATTTTGTAAGAGTTTGACACAAGTGACTTCATTTTGATTCTGACAGTTTTCACACTGGTTACCTTTGGCATTCTGTCAGCAAGATGGTAATTCAGATGGGAAAGAGTAAAACGATGCTACCGTCCCCTCCACTCACATACCTCCTACGACGTCGCTTATGTGATTCTGGGCAACCCTGTGTCTTGGCTAGTGTTGTCGGCTTTGGTGCACCACACTCAACCATATCAGAATCCAGTCTCTCTGCATGATTCCGGATATGGCAGCTCCCACAGTCAAGTTTGTTTTTTCCCAGAAGATGGAGATTGATGATACATAAATCAAGCCATCAACACCATGTCTCTACATAATAACATGGTGGAGTAAGTTGACCCACAGTGAGAGAAAATGAATTCAGAGGGAGCAGCCAAGGACAAAAATCCAGTGTCACACAAATGCCTGGTTCTGGTTTTTAGGGCCAAGGTGTTGGTGGTCTTTCCCATGGATTGGTGTTGCACAGGCTGCCTTGGATATCATTGCTTTTTAAGCCCACTGTTAAATTGCGTTTGA
The DNA here is from genome assembly GCA_963573385.1 of Cacajao melanocephalus. Taxonomy (NCBI): domain Eukaryota; kingdom Metazoa; phylum Chordata; class Mammalia; order Primates; family Pitheciidae; genus Cacajao; species Cacajao melanocephalus. Next base: position 544 of record CAUYLG010019463.1, on the reverse strand, counting down.
GTTGCATACTACCATACTTTTAGCTTACTCTTTATTGTTTTCCCAAAGCACTCATAAGTGATGCTCAACAAAATTCCCTTGCTTATTCTGGAGGTAATATGTGCCTCATCTTACCATCCAAATTTAAGTCTTACTTGAAGCAGAAATCAAATCCGATGGCAGGATATTTTTGGTAAAAATGACTGTTGGGAGAGATCCAAAATGGCTGATTAACAACAGTCCAGGATTGTAGCTCCCAGTGAAAGCACAGAGAGCGAGTGGGCGCCGCAATTTCGGACGAATTTCTGTGGCCCACAAGCTGGGAGATCCCCGGCAGAGGAGCCACACGTGTCACCAGCGCGACTCTTTTGGCCGGCACAGCTGTTTTGCCGGCGCCCCGGCGGGGCGCAGCGCTTCTCAGTGTAGAGTATACGCGACTGGGCGCCCTTTGAGTCAGCTCGGCTGGTCCCACCACCGCAAGGAGAACAGCAATTGGAAGCGCTGAGGACCGAGAGTTTCACAGTAAACACAGCTGAACCCGGGAAGACCAAGCTCTGTGGGGAAG